>JAMQGT020001846.1:0-77973 GCA_024447675.2 Pterophyllum scalare
ATACCTACTTGGTTCAACGTTAGGTATTGCTATGCTGTGACGCAGGTTGTCGGGCAGTGAGCTGAATTTATCTCATTTGGCTTTAAATCTGACAACAACGCGTCGTCTAAATCCAGTTGTGCTCGCACACACTTTACTCCACCCTAGCTATCTGAATTACACACTGCTACGTTAATACTTGGCCTAATTGATAACTGTCACTCAATGTGATGTCAAGGGCACCGAGGGGTATTTCTTCCAGATCAGTGGTCAGTGTCAGTTATGTTGGCTTGAGCACTCTGTTGGCTCTTGCACCATGTATTCTAGCTACAGGGGGTCACCACAGCAACATGTTTTTTTTTTGTCTTTTTGAAGTGTTGCCCTTCCTGACCCAACCCCAAAAGGGCTTTGTGTGTCCAGCTGGAATCAAACCAGCAACCTTTCTTTTGCCAAGCAAATGTGTTAACCACCGCACACTCCCCTTTTTGATTAACATCAACAAATCCCGCAGCTCATAATGGCAGCTGACATACACAATCCAGGATTTAGTGGACGGTTGTCAGCAATGAGGAATAAATTATTTTACACCGTACACACAGTTGCTTAGTGACACCTTGCTACTGCATGGCATAGATTCAGCAAGAGGCCGGAAATATACCTCAGAAATTCTGCTCCATGTTCACATGCCAGCATCACACAATGCGTGTTGATTTGTGGGCAGCACCTTCTTGATGCCAGTTTCCTGTTCGCTACTGGATTGAAGTTTGGTGACCGTGGACCGCTGCACTTTGTCGGCTCATGTTTAGAAAAAAACTTGTGACATGCTGCATAATTCTGCTTAAGCTATTGAAGACGGTGCGCCGTAGTTATGAAGAAATGAACATGATCAGAATAGTAGTACTTTGCACTGACAGGGTCACATAAAATAACAGTAAACACAGACAAACACAGAGAAACCATGCACAAACAATTACATCACCACCTTCAGCCTGACTTGCAGGATGGGCATGCGTTCATGCTGTTTTTAAATTGTGATGTCATCAGGAACTAGCACTCATTAGGTGAGGTAACATTTTCCAGTCTTTCATTTTCTGATTTTACAACACAGCTTTCTTCTCATTGTCTTTTACCAAAATGTTACTCGGAAAACAACTGAGCAGCTTTGACAAGTTTGGAATCGGCAGTAACTGCTCCTCGTTTCCTGGATGATTGCTCATTTCCTTCTCTGTCAACATCTCATCTGTCCATCTCAGCCACTGCTGCTGCCTCCAAGTCCAGCCCTCTGAGTCCTGGAGGTGCATTGATCCAGCAGCAGTGGCGCATAGCCATTGTTTATACAGAAGACAGGCCCTGTCCGCTCTCCTCTCATGCACTGGCAGACAGTGTACACCTGTCTAATTGGGGCTGGCGTCTTCTGTGCATACAGAGCCAAAGGCCTCTCCACAATGATTAGGACTCTGACAGGCTTGGCTCTCTTTTAGACTGCTGCTTCAAATCCACAGAGCTGTTTCAGTACGGGTGGGGAGGAGGGTCATAGTTTGTTGCTCAAAGGCAGAAGCAGAGAAAGTTGCTCATTTTGTGTTGTGTATTTCAGCCCGAGCGTGTGTGTGTGGAAGAGAAAAGAGAGAAATACCACTTGTCAGTAAAAGGATATTAATGCTCATTTTATGTCCGCTGCTTTGGATCTATATCCTAAAGATAAAACAGAGTAGCCCGGGAGGAACTAACCAAGCCTGGCTGAAATCCTGCCAGAGAAAGCCAGCGCTCAGGTTAGAGGATGAGAATAAGTGAGCAGAGGAGACACTGCATTTCACAGTGTTCCACAAGCCTGAGTTGACTACATTTGCATATGAAAGAAATTTCAAACTGTAGGTGTGTGCACTTTATCTGTATGAAAGAAGGCCAACATTCAACAACATTATAACAGGTTATTATTGGGAGGTTTTGGCTTTAGAAGATAAAAACACAAAGAAGTCCTCTTCAGAATAATAGTTTTGTTTCTGTAACTCTGCAATCTGTGATTTGCTTGATCGTTGTCAGTATCAGTCTTTATAAAACATATTCCTGGGTTTTACTATATAGATAAATAAGTATTTGTTGAAGCACTTGATAGCTAGCCAATCAGTGTTCGCTCAGCTGATTTATCATTACTAAATATTATCTTAATTTTATTTACTAAACTTCTTCACTGAACAAGTCAATCCTTCGTTGATATATTTTGGTAGCTTCATAAAGGGAATGCATCTAAAATTTACAATATTGAGTGGTCCTAATAGGAACTGGCAGCCAAATTTTCAAAATCATTGTAAAGTCAAGGATAGGGGTAATTTTGTTTTATTTTGTAGTTAAAAAGAAGCGTACAAAATTTAGGGGTCACCCCCACGGTTTCATCCTATGAAAAGGTGCAATTATTACTGTTTTTGAAGTCATGGAAAATAGAGATTAAATATATTTAGACAAGTTTAAGTTTAAAGATCAATTTTTTTTAAGTTGTCAGCGCTGTCAAAAGCTCCAGATTGCATTTGTGCGACCCCCTTGTTCCAGGAAAGGACTGAAGAGGCAAGAAAAGCATATATTTCCTATCTGATATGTAGTCTTAGCTACATATTTCAGGGCCACAGGAAGTCCAAAATTTAAGCTATAAAAGTCCAAAAATGCTTCCAAACCACTTTTTGACCGCAGAAATAAATGACCAAAAATGGCCTTGAAATTCTCTCAGCCTCAAGAATCATATCTCAAAACACCCCTGAATGCGGCACATAGCTTTGTTTACACCAGCAGCCAAACTGCCATCATGCTCACGTGACCAAACTGTACATGCAATGTTCACAAAACGGAGCCAAAGTAAGTCACCAGGATGGATCCGTGCTGGGGTGAGTTTCAATGGTCCGGCGTGGTGTGGAGAGGACCGACAGGATTTTGACACCTGTTTTATTTTAAAGAAAACTTTAAAAGCTTTATTTTGGTATAGAGATATTAAAAATATTCCAGTGGGAAGGCTTTCAAAATTTCATTTCAAATGGGAGAAATTATGTATAGCTGTAATTTTGGGTAGAAAAAAAATATTTTAATTTGTGAATTTGACATTGACGGAAAGCTTGTAGAATTTTTGGGAATAAGATAAAGATGGTTTATTTTTAGCTCCAATCGCAACTCCTTGTGAGGAATCTGCTGAAATATAGCAGTGCGGGTCACTTAAGATAAACAGTCACCCGGGCATGTGCCGACCGAATCTGGCAGTTTTCTGAATCGATTTATGAATATGAAGATTTTGGAATACGTATTGAAATTGGTATGTACGGGTTGAGAATTTCACAAACTTTTATTTGGTGTAAAAATATTTAAAATCCCAACAAGCAGACCTGAACAGTGGCAAGTAGAAGCTGAACCACTTAACGCTGTTTGAATCTTGACTCTTAAGCTGTTTACTAGTCACGCTGGGACTGACTACTGCTGACAAAAACTTCCTAAGCTGCTGTTACTCGGAAAACTGTATTTTTTTGCTAATATTCTTAGTCAGTTGCTTGGATGTGAAAAGGACCAAGTAAGTGTATGATCCATAGACTGATTGTCTATGGCATGGTGTCGGACAGGAACACTCTTCGTGATGAACAAGCTTGTGTAGATTCATATTCAGTTTTTATCCAGTTAAAGCTTGGCACTACTTTTACAGTGGCTACAAACGGCACTGGTTCTCCCTAAATTCCAAGTTACCAAACTCTGTCTTCCTAGATGACAACACTTGCCCCTTTACAGAGTAGGGTTTATCAGAGACTACCTCCAGAATTTGGGAGTGGAGAGGATGGAACAGCCTGTGGAATCACTCCACTTAGTAGAATGCAACCCTCTGGCATTTAATCCCACTAAGAGATGTTTTGTTATGCATCAATGAAACATTCTTCTCTTGAGTCAAACTTGCTAACTAGGGAAAACCTTACATGATAAAAAACTGACACACAACACTTATAAACCCCCAAATATAGTCATTAGTTAAAAGAAATGGGATTTTTCACTGTTAAAGTGTCAGATAAACCAAAATAAAAGTACCAGATAAATCTCAGTTGTAAGTGTCTCTGCAGGGCACCTTTAAACAATCCAAAATTAATTTTGGAAAGAATATTGTTTCCAAAAACAACTCATGTTCACTCACACATTCCTCCATATAACAGTCCATTAAAATAAAATAAAAGGAAATTTTGCATGCCTGGGTTGATGCTTGTGTGCATTGTGTTCTGAAGTGACCCTTTCGCTTGCAAGGCAAGCAAGAAAACAAAGAAAGAAAATGAGCACATGCGATGATTTACTCACAACCTCTTGAGCAGTGAGTTGTCAAAGCTGGGTAGTGTTTAACTGCTGGCAACAATGAGGGGACCATTTAAGGGAATGATGCGGTGGTACTGGAACAGTTGGCGGTAACCGGAATAACCCCACAAAAGATGGCTGACCTCTGGGTTCCTCTATGCTCCATCAACAAAAAAAGTCCAAGGATAGCCTCCTGGTCCTATACATTAGTGAGCATATAAAATATCTCTCAGCCCACTTACGTGACAAACTTAGCAACTTACACAGCTACTATATTGTACATTTGCAAACTTGGCTAGCAGGCTAATATGCTATCCACAATTAGCATCTACAGTCTGAATCTGACAGAAACAGTTCAAACAAATTTCACAGAAGTATTTACCTTTGAGTGTTTCAAAGCTCCTTAACCTTATAGCAAACTTTCCATTCACCACAGTGATGGTCAATTATTCTCTGATATTAACAGTGGTCACAATGGAAGAGGTAGCATGCATATACAGTGTATCACCAAAATCAATTACAGGCAAAAACATTGCTTCTACAAGTTTTTTCCTAGCATAAGCAGAAAAGCAAGATTTATTTCTAAAGTAAAAGTCAATCTTCACGTTGAGCTTCCTAAAAAGATTAGCAATGTGTACATTAAAGAGAAGCTTGTCATCTGTCCATACCCCAAATACTTGGGTAGGCATGTAAACTTTCAGTGTTTTTGCCATCAGATGTAACAATGTAAAGATCATCAAACCCCTGTGGTCAAGCGTTTGAGAAGACCATAATTTTTTTTTTCTGAACATTTAAAACCAATTTTAAATGTAGCAAAACAGTTTGTAATGAGTGAAATGCAATGTGAAATTCTCGAACTGCTTGCCCTACAGAGGGAGCGTGTGTGTTTATAACAGTATCATCAGCAAAAAGAAATATTTTTGCTGGAATGTTCTTGCACAAATCATTTATAAAAACAAAAAATAAAATAGGTCCCAAAATGGCACCCTGTGGGACACCTTTGACTGGCTCAAGATAATCATATTTATGGCCCTCTACATAGACAGACTGAGTTCAGTTTACCAGGTAATTCTGAAACCTTAGGACCAAAACCAGCGTTAATAAGTTTTTTCAGCAGCAAATTATGATTCACTGAGTCAATATTATTGTCAGAAAAAAAACTGCTTTAACTGCCAAATTACCTGAGATTCAAGGATTTTAGCCAGCACTGAAATCTTCAAGAGAATAACTGTTCAACACTGATGGATCTCCACCGTTGAGTAGTAGGAGAACATAGGCAGCTTTCCAAATTTGAGGTGTGGAGCTGAACTTTAGAACTCAGGTTAAAACTGTAAGTGACTGGCTCTGTAATAATATCGACTGTGATCTTAAAAGAGATAAGGGTCAAGATTAATGCTATTAACTGAAATATAATAGATTGTATGGGAATAATTTTTTTCATTTTTTTAAAGCCTTTCAAATGCTTGGTTCATTTGGACTATCAAATTATATGCCACTACATGAATTAGCTTCCGAGAAAGGGCTGCTTACATGCCATCATCTTAAGACTGGATGCTTACCTAAATACTTTAAAATTCTACTTTATGAACTGGTCCCAAGCAATTTTCTTTTTCACCATTACTTTACTGTACTTTACTTTACTGTAGTGACTTGTCAGCTGCTTCAGTCTTGTTTTTGTGTATTATAACGATGTCACACTTCCTTGAGTGGAAAGACAAACCAGTGTTCAAGTACTCTTGGACAAGTGATTTCTTAATATTTAAAATACTTGTACAATTACTACATTTGTTTCTTGAATGAATCAGTGTTGCTACTAAATTGCAATTTTCTCATTTCATCAAAGAAATTGTTATTTTCTATCAATTCCAAACTGCATGTGGTACATTTCACATAGTTTTGATTTACACAGTAGAAAACAGATAATATATATTTTCATAAACAGGGTGCCTGAGCAGGACCACACAGTTAATTACAGCTGAGTATATGTGGAACTGAGACATGTGGGAGGCCCAGGGGCTTGCTTCCTGCCATTTAGGGTCCTTTTGCTACAGTATGCAACTGCAGATAATCACAGTTTCACCGTTGCTTGTTAACACTGATCCAGGCCATTTGCTTTAAACTGAGAAAGAAGGCTGCAGTGGGAGAACAATGTCATATGAATGAAGAGAAAAAGACAAATCACCTCTGACGTGCTCTCATTTTGCCACTTCAGCTATTTTGTTTCTCTTCATGGTTATTATAATGATTATTCACTGAGCAGCTGAATGAGTCAGCACGGACATAAGATCTGGATAGTTTGTGCTATTGAATAAAAGAAGATATAAAAGATATCGTGAACATAAATTCAGAGGCTTTGTGACAATACTGAAGTAAAGTGTTTTCATAATGGTGGGTTTTTCATTTTAAAGTATAGCTTTTCACTGAAATGTTGTATGGCAAAAGAGAGTTTGAGGAGAATGTGTATTAATCACTTATATGGAAATGAAAGGTGGAGAGGGGCTTTTGAAATGAGTACTGTGCATGGAATGAACTGACCAAGTAAAATGCCACTGACAGTGCACCCCAGGCTCTCAGGCTTGCAGTAATAAACATTAAACAAGGAAGTGCAGGGCAGAGACACAGAACCCTGTCAGAAGAAATCAGCAGCATCATTATTTACCTTTTGAGCTGTCGGAGGAATAGCAAGAGCTAAAAAAAAAAAATGTGGTTGGAAAAGGCTCTGCGTTGCGCATCTGCAAGAGTAAGACTAGTGCGTGAGTGCTTGAGGAGTGCAAACCTTTGCACGGAGTAGTTTTCCTACATAACAGCAATACTGAGAGGATTCCATCTTTAAACATGTGCCTGTAGGGTTAATCAAAAGGCAACTTCTATTTAGTGTTGCACAGCAATGAGGCATTTGTGAACAGCTCAATCTAGAACCAGTTTTAGTCATGCAGCAGTCTTGAATAAGGCCTGTCCTTATTCAAGAATATTGAGGAAGTGCTGCTGGTGGCAGGGGACTCTGTCTGTTCTGAATGGCTGGTGGAAGTGAGGAGCACTGTTGTGCTCCCCGAGAGAAGCTGGCACCTGTTTCCATAAAGGCTGCTATTCAAAACTCCCACATTGCAAATAATAGCCTTGTAAATCCCTCCTCATGTGTTTTGTGAATTACACAATGTACGAGGACGGAACACGGAAGCACAAAATGGCAGCACCAAAGAAAAATGTCCTAATGATGTGCATGTTCATTAGATACTTTTTTAGGCCGTGTTATTCAGCTGGAAAATAATAAAAATATAGCACTGTATCTGCTACAAAATTATAACCCCACAATGCTTTTTTTTTAAATATAAAAGTTAAGTGTAAAATGTGGCATCTTAATTTTTTGTTTTGTTTTGTAAAACAACAACAACAACTATTGTTAAATGAATGTGCAGAATCCCTGCTATGGTTAATGACGACCGAACAGGTTCATGCAGCGTTGTTATCATCCTGATGGAATTGTGTACAATGATAGTAAACGCACTCAAAGCAAGAAAATAACTGTCTGTCACATGAAAATGGCCCACCCAACAATACGACCCAGTCACGCTAACTTCTCTCAGATGTGCCATCCTTGTAAATATGCCTGACAGCAGCCAAGAAAACCACCATTACCACAAACAATGCAGCAGTCGATGGCATGGATAAAGACAAGACAATTCCTTCCACACAGCTGCATTGCTTTTGAACACCTACTCACTCGACTGCTGCCGCTGCCCCCGTCATGAGTTATTCTGTCTCATTCTTTCCATGGAGATACTGCCTTTTCATACGTTGATTGAAAACCTCATTCTCAAAGGAGCTGATGCCGAACGGCTGACAGCACTATAGCCAGTAATGGCTTCTGCTCCATAGTGCAGACGGAGGGTGCTTTTAGTGTCATTCTTCTCAACCCTTGCATTTGTAGCACGCCACAAATTACACCAAGGATCAGTGCAACTGTCTGCTATTCATTTCCACCTCTACGAGGTCAACTGCTGATATTTTTTTTTCTGGAGCTCCTTTCAGCTGATCCACTATTGAAGCCTTCGATCCTGAATGCAGTGCAAGGCCACTGCTGCTTCAGTTCTACAGATTCAAAGAAAAGATAAATACGAGTATCTTGCTCCCAGAGTCTTTCTCACTACATTCCTTGATGCATTTAATGATATGTTTCCTTGCCTTGCGTAGTACACAGTAGTGCATGTATAGAGCTAAGACGTAAACACACTTCATCAGTCTCAGAAAGTAAATGTGCGTCAGTCAGGTGTCTCCTTGCAGTTGCTTCGGCTGCTTTTTCTTCAGTTTTCTTAGTTGCTCCAGCTACAAAACAGTTACATGGAAAGGTACGATGAAATATTTAACAGTGCAGACCTGGTTCTTTTAGATTCAAAGTGAATGTGGAGCGCACTGGAGGGAGAACTCTGCAAGTCCACAGACGTTACACACTGTGTGCAAAGTTACATTCAGCTCTGCCTCTCTTTGAAAAGATCTGTAGTTACAAAGAAGAAATGCAGAGTGGATGGAATACACAGCAGGAATCAGCTTTGTGGTGCTGACCTGGTTTTAGATGCAAATCACAATATGTCAGCTAAGTAATAAATTTAAACAGTAATGATGCCACCTTTGAAAATTTGCAATTGCACACAGTTAATCCACGATACACCAGTGTATTAATATAGTGACACATTCACATAGACATAAAGCGACCACCATTATGTCGCCCCTACACATAAGGGTGGAAATCACTAATCTTCATACTGTACTAAGAAGCGTCCGGGCATTCTCATTAACCTCAGCACTTTCTAAATGTATAAAACTACAGCGTGACCTTCAAACTAGAGAATAGTTTGACCTCTCCTCTTGCTTATTTCCCCTAAGACCATTTCAGATGAACCACATTTTCAAACCAATTATAAACCCAGCTGTTTTAATATCAGGAATAATCCTATGCCTATCATTTAAAATAACAAAGTCACTTTTTTTAGATGTTTTCAAGTTTGAAAAATGTGAAGGTAAGCTCCCTGGTTTATACAGCTTTTCAATCCATTACCTTATTAAACTCAGTTTAAGAATAATTTTTTTTTCTGTTTTTTTTTTTAGGAACGCCTCTCCTATTTAAGTGCATATATCATCTATAAAGCTTCAGTATGTTTTTCTGCTGTGTGGGTTGTTACAGGTTGAGCTTTGCTTTAAATGCAGTGATATCTGTGTGACTCTGAGAGACCTTGACATGATGTAAATTGTAGGCACTCTGCTGCCTACTGCTGTTTTTGATTAGAGACCCCAAAGCAACTCTCAGCACATACCGGCAAAGTATGCAGAATTCAGCTCATTGTCACGGGGGTTGTAAGTGTGGTGATAGTCAGCACAGTGGAGATGTTAACTGGCCTTGGATGTGCTTCTTTGAGATTCCCATGCACTTCCTTCATGCTGTTTCTCACAGCATGACCTTCCCACCTTTCTCAAGTGTCTTGATGGGGCAAATCTCCTGGGAAAGGCAATTTAGAACAGCATTAACCGCGGCCTGGCCTCTGACCCCACACTACCAAGCTAAGCTTTTGACAGGCCAGCCATACTCATTGCTGTTGGTCGACTGGAATAAAGAAAAGCATGCAGGAACACACACAGACCGACAACATGCACGCACACACCACCATGGGGAGTCCTTCATCTGATGACCTCATACAGAAAAGGGGATTATCAGAAGGTGTGCTGTGAATGCTAGAATTTGATGCTGACTTTGCTGCAAAGCTGCATTGTGCGCGAGATGCACTGATTATCACCAATAACTGTCATGATGCTGAAACCAGGTAGACATTGAGGGGTATGCTTTTATTTTCAGTTAACATACTTAATGGGGTCTGACTGGAAATATCAATGTATTCGTTAATGCATTTATAGATATATAAATGACCTTCAGGACCTTGTTTGATCAATTTGCCCAAACATTTATGTATAATATGTAAATACCAATCTTGGTTTCCATTTCAGAGCCATAAACTATAATACTGTTAGAAATCACCATATCAAAAAAAATATTTAGACACAGAAGGATTCATAGATGGGACGTGGTATCAGAATGTAGGCATGAAGGAGACTTTTCATATCCTGTAACTTGTTTTTGTCAGTCACTGTTCAAACATGTTGATATCACTGCTCCAAGTTTGCCCAAAAACCTTTTTTAAAAGTCTGCATTAAATTATCAGGAAACAGATAAACATCGAACCCACCAATTCTTGTTTCTGTTTCCTCTGCCATTCATCTTGTTTGCTATTGAAGCTCTGATATACGTCATGAGACTGATGCTGAAAGCTGGTTATAGGACAAACAATGTGAGAAACAAAAGCTAAAAGGAGAGTCTGTGATTATTGTATGTTATTGTATGAATAATCAGTTTATGCTCTCAGTGGGCTCCGGTGGGCTTTGGCTGATCTTCTGTGGAATGACCCACTTATGCCACCTGCTGTGAGCCTTCTCCCTGGACCTCATGAATACATCTTAAACTGGAAAGGGCACTCAGTAGAGCGCATTCCTCACCCACCCCAAATTTTCTATGTGCTGATGCTTTGCTGCTATAGATACTACCCAATGTTGTCATACTCCATCATCAATTACTGCATCACAAAGAGAAGAAATGTATTGTATTGGCTTTTAAAACTGTAAAATATGATTTTATATTTATATTTTAAAAATGAGATCCACATGAACAGATAATGGCATATACACTCTGGATATATGTTATTCAGTTTTATGTACCCAAATTGCATCCTCTAAAAAAAATTAATGAAAAAAAAGGGGAAAAAAAGCATTTGCTGAGATATGAATTATATACGTGTACCTTGACCTTTGACCTTGAAAATGAAATCATATATTTCTTGGGCCGCTAAGGAAGATTTCCACAAAGTTTAATAAATTTTGGCTCAAAACGTTTGAGCTAAATTGCTAACAGCCAATGCAACATGAGTGAAACCATAGCCCCCTGCCACCTATTTGCTGGGCGAGATAATGAAAATCACTTTGTCATCAGTGAAGAAAATTACTGGATTAATTTATGTAAAATCTCTGCAGATGTCTTCCAACACAAAGCATGTAAAAGACCCATTGGTCCATGTTTTGCAATTATTTTAGTTGCTAAAAAAAAAGTATTTGTCTTACAAATCATGATCTTTTTCCTTTAAACCTCACCAAAGAGCAAAGTCCTGTATCTTACACCCCCACTCCGAGACCTGTGCAATACCCTCACTCTCTGTGCAATGTTATATCATTCATACTGAACAGCATCGTATCTGGCTCACCATACTCTGTAATATCCAATATTCATTCACCAAGTGTAATACTCACCATCTTCATTATTATATGTATAGACTTATTTTCCTTTTTTACAACATATATGTTTTTATACATTCTCTTATTTTCTATTTATAATACATTTTATTTTCTGTATATTTAATACACACTGTTTTATTTTCTGTATATTTTTAGATTATATTAGATCATTATATTTTTATCGTAGAAAGTTTGACTTTCTATTGCATGACACTGAACAGCAGTGGCCCTCCAATCTCACTGTACATCCCGTATAATGACAATAAAGGCATTCTATTCTACTCTCTATTCTATTCTTATGCCTCTGCGACCTTGCAGTACACGAAAGTCCTCCTTATCTGGACTTTTGTTGCTGTTTTATGTTGTAGTGGAAACATAATGTTTCCACAATGTGGCAGTAGCATGAATAAATGAGGTGAAAACTTCCTACTGAGCTACTAGCTGATGGAAGAGGTGAGCTCCTAGCAATATCTATGTGAGTGATATCAACTGATAATGGTTATTTAATGGAGTGATAACATTTGTAGTGAGCTTTCTAGGTCTGACAGTAGTCTGACTAGGTGTGACGGGAAAGAGATGAGAAAGGCGTACTTCACTGTACGGCGCACAAGACTGCATTTTTTTTGTTTTGTTTGTTTTTTGTTCCATCTGTTCAGAACACACCCACACACAAAAGACAATAATCACCCATTAATTATTCTTGGGACCAACCTAAAATTTTAGCAACTTTTCTACTCTACTTGATCACTCAAAGCTCATCAACATAAAAAGATGGGAAACAGAAGGGGTTTTTGCCTTGCTGTTCTCCAGCCATTACAGATGATGTCTGAATTTGCATATTGTTGTATGACGTGTAATAAACTTTAATCCTTGCATCAGGGACCACAGCCTGGCACAAAAGGAGCCTTAAGCCTCACCCAGAGAAAAATGCCTCTCAGAGAGGGTCGAGCAAAACAATAACTGTTTTTCTACACACCCTTTATGAAGCAGCAATTAGTGTGTTTCTTGTGCTTCAGTGACCTCACACCGAACCCACTGAGGTCTGTCTGCAGAAACCCCCATTAGCTTCACATTAAAATGTCATTAGAAGCAGGCCACTGATCTGTCGCGCCTGGGTCACTATTGCTGATCATTTGCAGTAAGAAGAATGCAAAAATAAAATACAGGAGCACTGTGGTCGGGTTGATGTCATTGTACATTACTTTTTCACCAGTTAACATTGCACATATATTTGAAGGTATCTATATACAGTAATACAGGATTAAATATTACCTTCTTGAACAAAACAGGAAAGCAATTAGACACCAAAATCATCACCAGTGTTAAAATGTAATATTAATAGTGTCATTATTATGCACATATAAACTGCCTGGAGCAGTTTTAAAAGGAACAGTTGAAAGAATAGAGATCAGTCACATCTTTAATAGCACCTAATATGTGTATGTTGTCCAAGTTCAGGCCCTTGGGGGCATTAACACTGGACCTCTTGTTGTATGGTACGGCAGCCTGGCAGTGGATTGTTTAGGTACTGCGGGCTTATGGGCTGGGCTACCATGGATTGGCCTTATTCTGGTACATCCTGTGGTTGTTGATCTCATACTAATCTCGAGAGTTTCTGTCATGGTCCTGGGCCGGTGGCCCAGTGTTTTTTGTTATCTTCTGTATTGGTCCTCAGTTGTTTTGCTTTCTAGTTCCTTGTGTTTCCGGGTGTCAAGTCCTTATGTCTTCCTGTTTTATTTTGATAGGCATCTGGTCCTTGTGTATTACGTCTAGTTTTGCTTCCCCTTGTCTGGTCAGTGTTATTAGCATCACCTGTGTTACCACCTGTTTCCACTTTCCTCATTGGCCCTCCTGTGTATTTAGGTCCTGTGAATTTTCTGCCTGTGGTCGTGTCGTCGTCTTTGTCTCCCATGCAGTGTCCCTCTGTCAGTTTTTCCTGGTTTTCTGGAGTTTTTTTGTTCTGCATTCTGTGCCTCTGATCCTGTCCAGCCCTGCCTTGTGTTTGCTCTGCCAGCCAATAAAGCTGTTTGACATTTTACCTCTGTCTGGCATATCCTGCGTTGGGGTCCTCCTTCCTGCCTGCCACACAGCCGTTTCATGACAGCTTCAAAGCCAGCTTAATGCTGTGGGCTTGTGTTTCTTGAACTGTTCATGAGCAGTTTTTCTGCTGTGGAATTTGTACTGAATCCCATGACCAAAGAATTCCAGAATGAATGTATGGTACAGTTTATAACAACAAAGTGGCAATATAGTGTATATTTTTCTTTGAAAAAAAATTGGCAAAATACTTTACTCTGATAGTATTTGCCTGAATTTAAAAGTTTTGCTGTTCACTTTTTTGTACTGAAGTAGAATGCCCATCCATTTATTCGCCCATGAAGTGACCTGCACCTGTAG
Organism: Pterophyllum scalare; assembly: GCA_024447675.2. Taxonomy (NCBI): domain Eukaryota; kingdom Metazoa; phylum Chordata; class Actinopteri; order Cichliformes; family Cichlidae; genus Pterophyllum; species Pterophyllum scalare. The sequence goes on from JAMQGT020001846.1 coordinate 14,008, forward strand.
TACGGTTTCAACCCACCATTTGCAGTTAGCAGTTAGCTTCATTTCTGCTAGGAAGTGTTCCACAAGGTTTAGGAGTGTGTTTGTGAGGTCAGACACTGATGTTGGGCAAGAAGACCTGGCTTGCAGTCTTTGCTATAATTCATCCCAAAGGTGTTTGTTAGGTTGGGGTCAGGACTCTGTGCAGGCCAGTCAAGTTCTTCCAAACCAAACTCACTCATCCCTGTCTTTATGGACCTGTTTTGTTCGCTGGTGTGAAGTCATGAGTCAGTCAGAGTTGGGAGAATGAAATTGTCCGAAATGTCTTGGTATGCTGAAGCATTGAGTTCCTTTCACTGGAACTAAGGGGCAGAGCCCAACTCCTGAAAAACAATGCCACACCATAATCTCCCCTCCACCACACTTTCACTTGGCACAATGCAGTCAGACAGGTACCACCAAACCTGGACTCATCTATCGGACTGCCAGACAGAGAAAGTGCTCCATCACTCCAGAGAACACGTCTCCACCACTCCAGTGGTGGTGTGCTTAACTCATTCCACACTTTGCATTGCACTTGGTGATGTAAGGTATTCAATTTAGGTCAATTCAATTTTATTTATATAGCGCCAAATCAGAACAAACAGTTGCCTCAAGGCGCTTTGTATTGTGGGTAAAGACCCCACAATAATACAGAGAAAACCCAACAGTCAAAATGACCCCAATGAGCATTTTGCAACGGTGGGAAGGAAAAACTCCCTTTTAACAGGAAGTAACCTCCAGCAGAATCATGCTCAGGGAGGGGCAGTCATCTGCTGCGACCGGTTGGGGCTGAGGGGAGAGAGACAGGACAAAAGACATGCTGTGGAAGAGAGCCAGAGATTAATAATAACTAATCATTAAATACAGAGTGAAGTATGAACAGAGTAAATAAGGTGAATGAAAAGAAACAGTGCATTATGGGAACCTCCCAACAGTCTAGGCCTACAGCAGCATAACTAAGGGAGGGTTCAGGGTCACCCAATCCAGCCCAAACTATAAGCTTGATTAAAAAGGAAAGTTTTAAGCCTAATCTTAAAAATAGAGAGGGTGTCTGTCTCCTGAATCCAAGCTGGGAGCTGGTTCCACAGAAGAGGGGCCTGAAAGCTGAAGGCTCTGCCTCCCATTCTACTTTTAACTATCCTAGGAACCACAAGTAAGCTAGCAGACTGAGAGCAAAGTGCTTTATTGGGGTGATATGGTACTGAGGTAATGTAAGGTAATGTAATAATGCAGCTGCTTGGCCATGAAAGCACTGAGATCCTGAGAGCAACCCATTCTTTCCCAAATGTTTGTAGAAGCAGTCTGCATGCCTAGGTGCTTGGTTTATACACCTTTGGCCATGGACTTAATCAAAACACCTGAATTCAAAGTAAGAAAGTAAGGCTCCTTGGAGGCAAAATATAAAGAAATGAGAGCTGGCTAAACATTTTTGCACAGTACTGTAGCATAATGGTCCATGTTCTTAACCTTCAGCATAACTGCCAGTTGTTCTTCTTCTCTTTTTGCTACTTTTCAAAGGTTTCTGCAAATTTCTGCATGTTTCAGTGGCAAGCAGAGATTGGAAAAAAACAAGCCTACATTTTGAATTTTAAAAACGTATTCTAAAATATATTAATAACCAAAAAAAAAAAAAAAATCAGAGCTGCATTAAAAGTCTTGAGCACTGTGCGACATGGTTAATTGTCAATATGTACACGGAAGATAAAAAATAATAAAAAATGAAGGTGTGCTGGCAAACAGCTGGTGTACCAGTGATTTCTCAGAGACAGCTGACTGGGCCTGCACTTGTTCAACTTTCCTGTTTTATTAAACTGGATTTAAGGTCAACTCTCCATCATCAAGACTTTACATACTAATGTGCTAAATGAGTCATTAAAAACTTTTTTTTTTACACTGCACTCCATCTTCTCTATATGACACATGTTAGCCAAGGTGGTCAGTAAGAGTAAACCTATGATAATAAATTATAGAAGCTCGTGTATTTATTTGCTAATGGCACCAAGTGCAGCTTGTAACTGATCTCAGAGAAGCGAAAGCAGAGCCAGCGGCGGCTTGCCTAGCATGCTGGTCTCCTACCAGTCCTGTCAAAGACCAGAGGTTTCTCATGTGCAAACAACCAGAAACAGCTCCTGTCCTCTCAGCCTGACAAACTCCAGCCACTGTTAACGGGAGATGGACACGTCTGTGAAAAGGAGGTGCACTACAGTTTCCAATGGGATCCAAGGCAAGTGTGCGTCCAGCGACAACAGCCAATTGTGGACACAAGATGGCAGTGATGTAGAAGATAGATGAAGATAGGTGAGAAGCTTTATGACAATATTATTTGAGATGAAAGGAGAGAGATCTCTTTCACTTTTGGTGCGCTTTAATTGATGTCCATTTTTACATTTGAATAGGCAAGCACTAGTCAAATCCTGCTTGTCCTGATGGGATGCCACTGACTGTTAAATATGCTATATTTTAAGAATTATTGGAAATGGTGAAGGAAACTGAAGTAGACTGTAGAGTTCTTTATTTACATGTCAAACAATATTAATATTCATATATCCAAATAATTCTCCAACAGGGGATTTTCTATTATGTTTTATATTTGCAAATAGCACCTGCTCCCTGGCTGAGGCAGAGTTTAGATGACTGGAGCACAAATCCTGTGAGGCCAGAGGTCCTTCCATTTTTGCAGAATGCTTGAGCTGCCTTTGTCTTTTGTTTTAGCCTCTCAGCTGTGCTTTTGAAATATTTTTAGTTCAGGTAATTAATTTTACATGCAGTAAAGCAGGGATAATGCAATCTCACATCTACGAATCAAAAAGGACAAATAACAAGAAAACAATTTGGGGCAGTTCTTAAAGAATACTTCAAGTTTATGAGTGTGAAAATGTCATGGAGAACAACAGTGGAATCAGTCCTAGCGAATGTAATTGTTATTTAATGCAGAGTGCTTTGTGTTGTTAGCCAACACCAGGGTTTGTTTATGCAGGAGTGCGGCATGTTAATCAGCATCGTCTTGATTATGATTGGTGGGGCTGTGGTTAATGCTGCTACAATCACCATTAGCCATTTACATTATTGAGTGGCTTCAAATAGCTTTACTGTGGGATGTTTTGGGAAAACATCACCAACCCCCAACCAATGCTGTGTTGAAATATTCAAAATGATAGCGGCAAAAGCCATAATTCTATTGACATCTTGAACAGATTTTACAGTCAACACCATCCAAAGGTCTATTTCACTGTAGATTTGAATTGGAGTCCATAATGGCTTGAAGCAGAAGATATAAATTAAACAGACTGTTCCTGGAGATGTCTCCTTTGCTCAAATTAATAGCAGGGAGACCTCTCTTTTCTCCAGGCAGTTACAATCTTGTCTGCTTCACATTCATTTAAGAGTTTCGTTTCTTGGCTCACATATACTGTATGGTGCTATTGATTAGCTGAGTCAAACATATTACTGCTGATTGATTGCTGTCTTAGTGCTCCACTCATCACTCGAAATGAGGTAGGTGGCAGTTGAAGAAAGTGGGGGGATGGTGGTGGTGGGCTGCAGCTACATGGCAGCTTGGGTCACCTCTGATTGACGCTGAGCATCTTTGACTCCAACAATGTTTGAGTTTTAGGCAGAAAACAGAGTGAAACATCAGCATCGGCTTCAGAGAAGACTAAAAAACAGGAAACGTATTGATGTGGATGTTACCGTTCAGTGATGCTCACAAAGAACAGGGCTGTATCAATATTTAACTTGATATTTGATGCAATGAAATATTGATATTCTGCATTCTTTTCATTTCATATACTCCATTAAAGTATGTTTCCCTATTTCCCTTACATTGATAATTTTAACCAACAATAATGTTAAGTTGTACAACAATTAATTTTTGCCAGATTTTCATGTTAAATGTTGTCTTTGGTCATTAATTCCTTGCATACAGGGTGTCAAACTACTGCATAGGGAGGTGGCAGGTGCAAATATAGCACTATGAGCCCATAATTAGTTTTACGGTTGTGTTTGATGTTTAACTTGGTTTGAGGTTAAATGAGCCTGATGCACTGATGACGTGTAGTGGGAGCATGACTGAATACACAAGTTTACACAAATTTCATGTAGTGGGATTGCATAATGTGAAAAGGTGTCAGTGAGTATTTGGACAATGACATATTTTATTTTATTTTGCCTCTCTGTGCCACTACAGTGGATTTTAAATGAAACAATACAGATATGACTGACGTGCAGACTTTCAGCTTTTACTCAAGGGTTTAAGAGTATAGCACTACCTAACACTAACATTTTAATACAAAATCTCCTACTTTTAGTGGACAAAAAAAATTCATAATTTAAAAAATTTGTTTTTAATAATTGGGTGAAAGTTTTTTGCAGTCAATGACTTTCTGAAGTTTTGATCATCATCATTTTGATCATCATTTTTGAGATGCTCAGGCAGGTCTGTACTGCATCCACCTTCAGTTGCTGTTTGTATGTGGGTCTCTCTATCTTCAGTTTTGTTTTCAGTAATCAAAAAAGCATGCTCACTGACAGCTCCTGTGATATGGATGCTGCACTGGTCTGTCGTGGTAAAGAGAGAGCTGAGCATAAAACCAAAGTTGCGAATTTACTGCTCTATCTACTTCCCTACCTGCATCTATGGTCATGAGCTTTGGGTAGTGACTGAAAGATTGAGATCGCTGATACAAGCAGTGGAAATGAGCTCCCTCCCTTAGAGTTTGGGTGAGGAATTCGAGAGGGACTCAGAGTAGAGCCGCTGCTCCTCCACATCGAAACGAGCCAGTTGTGATGGTTCTGGCATCTGACCAGGATGCCTCCTGGGTGCCTCTTGGGTGAGGCCGATTGGGCATGTCCTACTGGGAGGAGAACCAGGACATGCTGGAGAGATTATTTCTCGGCTATCCTGGGAATGCCTCAGTGTTCCCCCTGGATAAGCTGAGGGAGGTGGAGAGGGAGGTCTGGTTGCTCTGCTTAGGCTGCTTATTTATGTTTGAATCATAATTTCCCATGGACTTCTTGCTGGCTGATCAGGAACAACCAAAGGCCCAGATGTGGCCCAGGGGCCATTTGATGTCCAGGTCTGCCCTATTTTTTTAAGTAGACCCGGGCATTGCACACATAAAATATTTGAAGTGACTGGCTTGGCCAATGTTGAATATTTTCAGCATTTGACTGAATTTGAGCAGAGAGCACAGCCCTGTACACCCCACAATTTGTCCTGCTTCCTTCTATAAAACAGTCACATCATCAATAAACGCCAGCAGCCCAGTCCCACTGGCAGCCATACATGCCCACCATTGCCTCCACTGTGTTTGAAAGATAATGTGGTATGCTTTGGATCATAAGCAGTTCCTTTCCTTCTCCATAGTTTTTTCTTCCCATTATTCTGGTACAGGTTAATCTTTCACCTGTCCAAAGACTTTTTTCCAGAACTGTGCAGGCTCTTTTAGATGCTTTCTGGTGAAGTTTAATCTGGCCTTCTTGTTGAGTGTAACTTGTGGTTTTCACCCTGTGTGTTTGCATTCTTGAAAGTTTCTTGACTATGAGATGCCTACCTTCTTTAGAATGTTCTTGAATTGGCTAGATGTTGTGAAGGGTTTTTCCTTAATCAAGTAAAAAAATCACTTTAGTTGTCTTCCCTGGTCTTCCAGGCCTTTTGGTGTTGCTGAGCTGGCCAGTGTGTTCCATCTTTTTAAGAATGTACCAGATTGTAGATTTGGCCACTCTTGAAGATTTTTGTTATTTCTCTGACTGGTTTGTTTTGTTTTTTCAGCCTAATGATGGCCTCTTTCACTTGCATTTGGTAGCTGTTCCTTGCTCCATGTGAGGTCCAAAGACATGCTGAAACAAGTTCAACACTTGGAATTTGTCCTGAAATAGTGAGGAAATGGGTTTCACTTGGCCGTAAAAAGTCAATCAAATGGCCAATTAATTTTGAGTCTTTGAAAATAGGGGACTATGTTGATAAACTGTTTTATTAGAGGGTGGAGTTGCATAGTACCACTTTAAAAAAATCAAATTTATTCATGAAGAATATGTTGTCTTATAAATAGTACAGGTGTGAACATGTATAAGCAGAATAGAAACTGAAACATACAGTATCAAAGGGAAGCATGCAGTATGACCAAGAGGGATGTATTCATTAAGCACATGGATGTGCCCATTGTGCTCCTGGAAGACAGCAAAGAAATGTTTCATCCCAGCATGATGGTGATCAGCTTTGTGTTTGGAACAAATTATCCCAAACAAAGCCTAAGTATTGGTATCATTTGATAAAAGCAACATAAATGAATATTGACTATTTACTGAAAATTAAATCCTAACACCCCACATTTGATGCCACATTTATCCAGTAAAAACTAATAAATAAATAAATAAATATACAAAGCTATCAAGAGGGGAACCTGCTTGTTCTGTCATGATGTAATAATTTAATAGAAATGTCTACCAGTTTGTGGCATTTGTTGGAGTTTTGAGTCAACTTTTCTCTTGGTTTATTCATTGATTTCAATTTGATTCCTTGTATGTTAGTTTATTCCTACCTCTTACGTGTTCTCCTGTGTCTTGTTTTCTAGTCCTTGTCTTGATGTTTAGCTACTTCCTGTTTTATTTTGGTAGTCATTTGTCTTTTACGCTTTATCATTACTTTTACTTCCTTTGTCTTGTTATCCCTGATTAGCCTCACCTGTTGTACCCAGCTGTTTCCTATCCTCCCAATTAACCCTGATGTGTCAGTTAGTATAAACAGATTCATTTGTCCTTTGTTGCACTGTAGTTTTACCCTGTTATTTATTATTATTATTGTTATTATTATTATGTCTTGTTTGTTTGTGCTGTTTCTTTTTGTTGTTGTTGTTGCTGTATTATTTTAACATGCTCAAAACAAAGCTGCACAATAAACAATAATAAACTGTATATGGTCCCTGCCATTTTGGATCATTTTTATCGGTTTATGGGTGTTGACACGAGGAAAACTTATCATTCTCTTCCCTAATGCCTCTGAGTTTTTTTTTAATCCAAAAAGGTGGCACCTTACACAAACCCATTGCTCTTGAGGCTCTAGGAAAGCTTTCCATTAGGAAGGTAAAATCTCCTCTCAGCCCTCACCTGACATTAGCTCAATTTCTCAAGGTTACACCATTTTAGCTGGCCTCCAGAGGATGTGTGACAGCCTCTCTCTAGAGGCCGCACAGAGTGACATTCAGGCTGGGGTGAAGAGACAACAGTATCTAGTGCTTTTTCATTACCCCTAGAGTTGATGAGCTGATGAGATGCTCTGTCTCTCAGACCAAGCAAGGCCCAGTGCTGTAGATAAGACCTATCTGACTAAAATGCTATCAGGTATTGACCTTTTGCTTGAGATAACATTCAAAAAGGTTTCTCTTTGTTACTACTATTACTACAATCCTTTCAGTGACAGTACTAAGACCATGCTATGAAAATACTACAAATAAGAATCCTGTATTTAAAAACTTAAGAAACTGCATAGGAAAATGTACAGTAAATATGTAGTAAAATGTTTAATACCAGTGTTATTATTGTATATGATTCTGTTTTGTTAATCTATAACATTTATTGATCCATCCATTTTAGTACCCAGGTATCAAAGAAGGGTGGGGGCAGTCGGGAGGGGGCTTGGTGGTGAGGGAGAGCAGTGGGTTTCACACTGTCCCAAGAGTACAAGGAAATAATCCACAACAGTACATTTAAAAAGTAAGCTCTGAGATTAGTTTAACGGCCCATTTTCCAGCTTTGTGACATCTAATCTAAGAGGGTTATTAGTCGATTCCACGGTGGGACTGAGGTGGATGTCTGCATGTCTGTCTGTCAGCAGGCTTAGGCAAAAACTGCTGGGTTGAAATTCATGAAACTCTAAGGTTGATGTTCAGGTATGGTTCAGCTATAGCTTAAGAAACAAAACAATTTTCTCAGTCCATGCAGGACTCTTTAATCCTTCAATATATCACTAACATTCAGAATCACCGCATAGGCTGGACAAGAATGAAACTATAGAATGAGTAGCTATAATAGTAAAACTGTTGATAAATGTAGTTCAGTAAGAATTTGATTAGAAGTATGAAGGCACATAAAACTGAAAAACTAATCTGAAGTACCTCCCATTTGGACTAAAGTACATTACTTGACTAAATTTATCAAGTTACATTCACCGTACCTACCAGGTGACATAATCTCGTAATGTCATAGGCTGAAGAAGGCACATTATGTTTATATTTTTTATTGTATCTGACACAGACCCTGTTTCATACTGCAAGATAGGTTTGAGAAGCACTGGGAAACTGTGTGCTGACTGTGTGTGGATCCATGCTCTGAGACAGCAATGATTTTACTGTACTACCGAGTTACTGCAATCTCCAGAGTGGAAGAGTGGCCCTGGCAGATTCCAGACACAACATCAGAGGTCTCTGTCCTGGAGACTGCAGCTCTAGCAAAAGATAAGATAACCTGCATCTGGGAGAGAGAGTCAAAATGTCGTCATGCCTTAGAATAAAGACATTACCACATGTCTGATCCCACTGCAAAACCAACAGCACATAAATACATTAAAAAGGCATCCAATCCTCCACCACACGTGAAAATCAAACAGGCAAAACAATTCTGTGTACAGTGCTGTGGAAAAGTATTTGCCCCTTCCTGATTTTTGATTATTTGTCACACCTACGTGTTTCAGAAATAAATTTAGATTCATTTATTTGTTAAGAGTAAAAAGCTTTCCAAACCTACCTGTCCCTTTTTTTGAGAAAGCAATTGTCCCCTTTGTTGAATCATGAATTGTGATTAATCAACAATTTTTGTAAAGCTGAGTTCAGTTTTACTAACTACACCCAGACCTGCTTAATCAAGAGATTACTAAAATAGAACCTGTCTGACAAAGTGAAATAGGTTAAAAGATCTCAGAAAGCAACTCATTATGCCACCATCTGAAAAAAAGAGAAACAATGAAACAAAGCCTTAACTATTTGTTGTGATTTGGCGCTATATAAATAAATTGAATTGAATTGAATTGAATTGAATTGAATTGAATTGAATTGAACTGCATTGAAATCTATCTGTCTGGGAAGGGTTACAAATCCATTTCTAAGGCTTTGGGACTCTAATGAACTGGTGAGAGCGATTATCTATAAATGGAGAAAACTTGGAAAAGTGGTGAACCTTCCCTACCAAATTATTCTAAGAGAGCATCAACGACTCATCCAGGAGGTCACAGAAGAACCCAGAAAAACATGTAAAGAACTGCAGGCCTCAGTTAAGGTCAGAGATCATGATTCAACAATAAGAGAAAGACTGGGCAAAAATGACATCTATGGGCGAGTTCCATAGCAAAAACCACTGCTGACTGAAAAGTACACAAAACCTTCTCTCATATTTCAATTCAATTCAATTCAATTTTATTTATATAGCGCCAAATCACAGCAAACAGTCACCTCAAGGTGCTTTGTATTGTGGGTAAAGACCCTATAATAATACAGAGAAAACCCAACAGTCAAAACAACCCCCTATGAGCAAGCATTTGGTGACAGTGGGAAGGAAAAACTCCCTTTTACCAGGAAGAAACCTCCAGCAGAACCAGGCTCAGGGAGGGGCAGTCATCTGCTGCGACCGGTTGGGGCTGAGTGGAGAGAGACAGGACAAAAGACATGCTGTGGAAGAGAGCCAGAGATTAATAATAATTAATAATTTGCCAAAGAACTTCTTGATGATCCCCAGGATCTTTGAGAAATTTTGTGGGCTGATGAGACAAATGTTTCATTTTCTTGTGTAAAATTAACGCAGTATCATAAAAAGAGCATCATACCAACAGTCAAACATGGTGGTGGTAGTGTGATGCTCTGAGTCTGCTTTACTGCTTCAGGACCTGGACAACTTACTGTAGTTGATGTAATCATGAATTCTGCTCCTGAAGGAGAATGTCTGACCATCAGTTCATGAAAGCACTGAAGAAAGAAAGAAAGAAAGAAAGAAAGAAAGAAAGACTGGAGCAAAATTCCTCCACAGTAATGTGAAAGATTAATTGCATTTAATTACTGCAGAAGCTTGATTGCAGCTCTTGCTGCCAGGGGTGACACAACCAATTAGTTTTACCGGCAATTACTTTCTCACATAGGGCCAAAATTGCATTTTGTATTTACATAGGCTATCTTCGTCCAATATTCAAATTTATTCGTTTGAATGCTAAAAAAAAAACAAAAAAACAAAAAGACATTTTTAGATTTGACATTCAGTTCTCTCCAGTACAAAATGCTTTATCTTTTCAAATAGTTTTTATTGTCTTCAAAAATAATGATTTTCACCTTTTTGATTGTACTTTGATCATTATTTAAAGGGTACTTATAACTCTTAAGTAAATGTGAAGGTTGTGATTAAATATAAAATAGAGAAAAATAATCACGTAATTTGAACTGCAGTCATGTCTAAAGTGTCGTTTCCCAAATTTAACCATATGCTGCCAGTGTATATGATCTAGGTATCAGTTACCTTTCCCTCAAACCACCTTTGGTGAAATATAAACGAACAGAAGGCTAGACTGGGGTCTACAAGAAACTTGTGAAAAGTGTGAGAGCATATTTCCCATTTTTGTCATGAACTCAGTGCTGGTTTGAACCATGTTGACCAACATGAACGACACGGCGCTTTGGCATTAGTTTAACCTTTTACAGGGCCAGTGACTACTTTTGGTCATTTCCACACACTTTATATCTGACGCCCATCCTCAGTGAGGCTAAGGAGCATGTGACCATGAAGAAATGTCCTATGTTGTTTAAAGTTTTAATGTTCTAAAAAGTGATGTTGTAATGAATCTGCTATAATGTTCTAACTTTCATGCTCCTTTCATTATATCAGCATTTTTCTTGCATACTTCTTGGAATTTGTATTTATTTATTTATCACTTAGGGCCAAAGAACCAAATATGGAAGCTTCACTGATCTTGATTTTATACATGAAAATTAAACATTTTGAAAAATGTCACAAAAATAGTCTTGTCATGTCCTCCAATAACAGTCTAAGATTGAAAAATTGAATTTCAAAACATTTCAGAGTGCGAGTATAAAGGGTTAACCTTCAGTGATGACCCCAGTATTATAAACCATAGCTCTGACAACTGTGTAAGCTTCACCCACCATAACTGAACCTTAAACAACAGGAGCAGGAGACCAGACAATGTTCATATTTTGGTAAATGAACACTGAAATATGCATATATTTGAAATATGAGCAGCATACATTTTGGAGTCTGCAGTGTCAATGTATGAAGACTTTATTGAATAAATCCAGAAAATAAATCAAATTTCACTGGAGTACTTCTATCAAACCCTTCTCCTGAAAGATTATTTAAATTTTAAAAAGTTTCAAATGAAAGTTTTTATTAATTCATTTCCCTTATGCAATCTTCCTAAAGGGTTTAATCTAATCTAATATGATCTAATCTAATCTAATCTAATCTGTGTGAGTCTTGACGGATGCCCCCCCATGTTTCTGTCTGTGTTTCCTTGTTAAAATTTTGTTGCTTGTCTTTTCCTGTTTTATTTTGAAGGCAAGTTTTCTCTTCAATTCAATTCAATTCAATTCAATTTTATTTATATAGCGCCAAATCACAACAAACAGTCGCCTCAAGACGCTTTGTATTGTGGGTAAAGACCCTACAATAACACAGAGAAAACCCAACAGTCAAAACGACCCCCTATGAGCAAGCACTTGGCGACGGTGGGAAGGAAAAACTCCCTTTTAACAGGAAGAAACCTCCAGCAGAACCAGGCTCAGGGAGGGGCAGTCATCTATCCCATGATTTCTGTTGTATTTTTTATCCAGTCTTAGAAATCCCTTTTTAGTAATATTTGATTGGTTTTCTTTGTTCATGAGCAAGTTTTAAAATATATTTCTAATGATGTCCCAGTGATCATATGTTCTTTGATGCTTTGATTCTGATCTGCTTTGAATACTATAGTTTTACACTAAAGCAAAGAAGTAACAGTTTGAATAGAAAAGGCCTGTTTAGTTGTTGGTAGCCAGGCTGTCTCATGTTCTTCCAGCAGAGAGTGGATGTTCATTTTTACATCTGTAAAATAAGCTGTTTGTCAGAAACATAAATTTCTGTTAGACTCCAGCTGTGCTGAACTGCTGACCCTTCAGGTTGTTTAACACAGAATTAGTCAGATTGACTGCTGGAGCAAGCTATGTTCTATATTTTATTTAGAAAGACTTTAGCGTGCAAAGGTTGCAGCAGCAGGGTTTCTGAGGTGTTTTATATCAGGTCAGATTCAGTTTGACACTTGAAATCACCTGCCAGATCAGGGATGGTATATTCTTACCTCCTGGTATGACATAAAAGCAGCCAACTTAACCTGTGATCTCAGACAGCATGGAGCTTGTAATAGCACTGACAGCTGAGCAGATACAGCAGATATATTCCACACACACACACACACACACACACGTGTCTCCACTCTCAGCTCTGGGTGTCATCAACCACTGCAGCTAATTTTGGAATCAAAACAGATTTTAGGTGCTTCCGGTCTTGAAATGGGAGCTTTATTGTTCTGATCTGAGCACTTTTTTTGTATTACAGATGCTGGAATCAGTTTTTGGGAGATTTATCTCAGCAAGCCGTTGCTCTGTTGTCATTGCTTTAGTTCACCCACACACGCTATATGCAGAGCTGGCCTTTAGATTTAATAGCACAAAAACTGGAGTCAGGAGAGGTGCTACATCTCCCTGAAGATTCCAGGTCAAATATTACTTTAGGGAATACTGGTCAGCCCAAATCCCTAAAGGTGGGATTTAGGCTCCCAGCAAATAGGTTGGGCTAGATTAATGAGCTTTAAAGCGGATCTTCGACTTGTGGCAGTGTTTGACTTTTTGAGCTGAGTGTGACCAGTGGATTCTCCCTTGAGACCTGTGGTCGGCTCAGTGCACTCTTTAATTAAAGGGAATCATTGCACAGTGGACAGATCCAGAGGGCTTTACTTAATACCTTAAACACAGCTCACTAACACTAGCTAGACTTTAAATGGAGCTTCTTATGTGGCCCCATAGGGAGACAAACACAGAGAGCCTTGTTACAAATTGTAATCTCTAAATTATATAAAAATTTTAGTTTTATTTGTTAGACGTAAACTCACTTTACAGATATCAGTGAGTTGTCTTTTATTCAAACTGTCTTTAACAGGAAAGTGACATCAGTGGATATTTGCTGACACACTGAAAATGGCAAATATTTTTCTGAAGATCCACATCTTCAGATCATGCAAATAATATAAACATATTAAAGACTCAAAGAGATCCCAGAATGCATCTATCAGTAAAATGAGGTCGAACGTGACAATCAGAATCTGACTGAAACAATTTTTCTGATTTTCTAAACTTTATTTGCTTTGCATTAATATACCTCGTCAAAGTTATGTGAACTCATTCTGTTCATCTTTTCACTGGTTTCACTTTTAGTTTTATACCCCAAAAGTTGTTAGTCTTGCTATAATGGTGGAGTTTCAGCAGACAGCATTGTTGTTTCATACAAGTATTGTTAGTATTAAAGGGCACATATCATGCTTTTAAATCCTTCCTTTTCATATGTAAATCATTCACTTGTGGTCTATATAAAGTAGAACTGCAATGCTTTGGTCTGAATTCCTCGTTATTGTAGCCCCTCAGACCCCCCAGCAGCTCATTTTGGTGCGGTCTCTTTAAATGCGAATGAGACATTTCACGCCCCGCCCCCTCCAGGTCGCGGAGCGTTCACCTCCACCCCGTTCGGCCATTTTTGTAGTTTGATAGCAGCGATTCGATTATCTAGCGGCAGAGAAACAAGAACTTCGAAGAGGCTCTGATGCCGGGGGGGCGATGTGAGGAATTGTGTGGGTTAATGCACCCAACAACCGAACATTTTGACTTGTCTACTTGTAACTTTGGCATAAATGAACTCAGACTACAAAATCACTGCGAGAAAAAAATGTCGGATTCACAAAATTGGTTCAGGTTTTTTTTAGCTATGGTCGTAAACTTTTGATCAGCTGAAAAAAATCACGTTTGAGTGTAAATGCAGTTTTCAAAAGATTCCTTGCTCAAAAGTTTTTGTCTCTTGCGCCGATTTCTTCTTTTAGCATTGTGAGGCTCTACTTAGAACCTTCTTAAGATCCAATAGTGCAAAATGCAAATTCTTGCAATTTTTTTAACTAGTCTTAAGATTTTGATGAGGACTGTATGTTCCCTATAAATCTATAAATTAACCAGACCACTAGTTCTTTTCTCACTAACTAAATTCTTGGCCTAAATCCAGAATCCAAACAATCATCATTAACTCATTTTGCAAATTAACAGTAGATCTAGCACTTAATCATCCAAGCTTTCTACCAAGAATGACCATATTAACTTTCCAGGGTCATCATTTTTATCACTCCCAAGCTAGATAGAGTAAGCTGGTGTTCTCTAGCACATACTCATACTCCAGATAAGATAAAATAATCCAAATTATGAACCTCTGATATGTGCATACTGCTTGCTTATTGAGGTTCTTTTTACTGGCTCACAGTTGGAACACTGTCTATTCTTCAGTGCAGCAGGACTGCACTGAATGAGAGGGGTGACATAAGTCTAGTTGTTAGTATAGGCAGACTCCTATCAGGTAGATGTAACGTAATGTAAAGTTCTTTGAGTGGTCACTAAGAAAAGAAAAGTAAATCTTATGTTCATTTCCAAAAGCACTGTAGGTTTCATTCCATCCAACCTCTGCCACATATCAGTTAGGTTACTCTATGATTGCTACTGCAAAACTATTAATCTCCCCTGACATGTACTGAAGATCCAGCCATTGACTCCAAGCTTTGGCCAGTGGCTTGTGACAGGCAGAAGAAGAATAGCCTGCTGAAAACTCAGTGGGATTACGAATCTGCAGCTGGGCGAAAGCACCATAACACAGCAGCCTCTCTAGAGTAGCTAGCTTTGCTAATCCTAATGGAACAAGGAAATGCCAGCCTGTATATGTGTGTCTGTGTGTTTATATACTGTGTGTGTATATATATATATATATATATATATATATATATATATATATATATATATATATATATATATATATATATATATATAGAGAGAGAGAGAGAGAGAGAGAGAGAGAGAGAGAGAGAGAGCTTTGATCTAAGCAGCCTGCACCAAAGACTTTCAAGATAAACTGCTTCACTGATATTTTCCAAATCCCTGCAACATTACTCTTTAGCAAGCATAATCCTATATAAGCACATGAGCAAGCGGGGCCAATATGGCATCAGCTGTGATATTCACTTTGGTTTGTATTGTAACAAAAATATAACACTACAAATACATATTCATAAGTTTTGTATGTCATTCAGTGTAAGATTTCAACCTTGTTAAACAGATAGAAAATAGAAGTCAAGGTAGATTTTCAGGGTGATCAGGTTGCTGACCTGCTGAGCCTCTGTTCCTCTGGAGAATTCTGCACCTTAGCATGTAATGTATGTAAAATACATTAAAAATTAATTAATAACTGTCCATTGTCAGTGTTACTGCCTGGTTACAGCGGTATTTTGAGCAGGGGTGTTTTACTTTAATGTGTTAAAGAATATCCTTTCCATTTAAGCCAAGCATGCTTGCAATCCTGATTAAGCAAATCAACACAAAAAAAAATATCTGAGGAAAGGGACAATCACAGCAATAAAAAGAGGACAGCAACTATATAAAAAATAAACACAACATTAAGAAGAAGGACTGCCTTCCAAAACAGAACGCTATCAATGGCAATTTTGTATGAATTCACTTTTGCTTGAGCTGAATTAGTCTGCACAATATACTGTCCAAGCATGTCAGCAATCAAAGGGGTTCACTGTGGTTTTAAACAGCCTCACTCAGCAGGGTGGCTGTGGTTCAGGAGGTAGAGCAGGGCATCTACTAATTGCAAGGTTGTGGGTTCAATTCCTGGCTGCTCCAGTCTGCTTGCCAAAGTGTCCTTGGGCAAGATATATTTAACCATTGGAGTGTGAATATGTGTTACATTAGACAGAAAGTAGAAAACGGTGTGTGTGAATGGGTAAATGCAAACATCTTGCATAAAGTGCTGTGAGTGCTCAGCCAGAGTAGAAAAGCACTATATAAAAACTAATGGTGGACAGTCAGTCATCAGCCCCAATCTTATTGACCATCTGACTTCATGTACCACACTGGCAGCTTCAGATACTAATTACTAACTAATATCATGCTGGTCATTAGCACCCAATGGTGATGAAGCATTTTCAGTCACTGCTCTCAACTGTATAATCATTTGTGTCAAACAGTTACCTCTCATCCTCTAACAGTATCATGACTATATGATCATTTATACTATTTTATTTTTCAAGGTTAAGTGCTTGCTAAAATATTTACTTTTCCTTCTAAAAATGTTTGGCTTTGCTTGAATTTCTGTGTTTGGAGCTCAGAAGCAGAAGCGCAGCTCTGCTTATTAAAACTTGAATATTACACTGAGCTGCTTGAGGTGAGTACAAAAGTGTTAGCAGTGTGTGTCCAACACTGAGTATGAACCGCATCAAAAACGGTCTGTGAACAGTTGTGGAAATAACCCTTGTTATCATGAGCACAGAGGTTATTGTGTAATTGCACCTGGCCCTCCTTCAAGTTTATTAACCACAGTCCCAGTATGCTTTTGGGGGTGGGGGGTGTACATGGGGAGCAGAATACTGCTACTGGGTCAGTTAGGTAGTTTTTTTAAGTTATTTATTTATTTGTCAAAATTTTGAGTAGTTCTTGCACTTTTATGGCCTGTAATGTTAAAAATAGAACGCAAATAAATGACTAAAAACACAATCCTGCACATTGTAAATCACATGAAGTGATTATTTTTAAGAGGAACTCTTAAAAAACATTTACATTAAAGTCGATGTGCTATATAGGCTTTATGTTGGTGTCTTAAAACTACGGAATCCAAATTAAAATGCATAATCTTTAATGTTAGGCCTATTGTTTTATGTACAGAGTGTGTAAGTGGGCTGTTGCAGTTATGATTTAATTCTTATCACAACATAAACCATGAATTGTGAAAAACTGAATATAGTGCGTCGTAGTGCATTTCGAGTGTATGCTGCAATGGGCGTAATTGTCCTTGTAAGCATGTGTGTGCCCGTGTGCGTTCATTCCTCTGCCACCGTGAGTGAAGCCGAGCTGATCATGTTGGATTTGGAGCCGATGATTACTTTTACTGGAAGCAGGAGAGAAGACTTCAGAGCCGAATGAGGCTACACATGTATTGCATTGCAGCTGTATTCAGCTTTTAAGCAAGCTGGACACAACCACACTGTTACAGTTTGTTTCATTGTGGTATTATCCTTGTGGTAATCAGTATGTGTTATAATCATCCGAAAGACAGATTAGAGTTGTTGATGCCTGTGTAGACGGAATATGTAGTAACATTTCTGGGAAGGTGTACCTCATGATGCACAGAGACACCAGATCTGTTCACTGTAGGAACCAGTTCAGGGTCTTCCTTTGTTTCCAGTCCCAGTTTAGCTAAATAACATTCCTTTCCATGTTTAGTGGGCACCGACAATTTGACCCTACAGCAGTGTTTGCAGCCTAATTTGGCTTTTGACCAGTTCTACAGCCGGTGCCTTCGGTCTGCCTACTTTTCATCATTATTCTCCACCTGTACACAGGGCTCTGTAGGAGATTTGCAGTATCTAGCTTTGGAGGATGATCGTGAAATCCCATTAAGCCTCTTGTGTTTACTGATACAAAACAGCAGCCTTACTTAATGCTTCTTCTGTTTGAGCACCTGTGTTTCCTCTATAGCTGTGAGCTGTTGATTACTTACTGCCTGCAGGGCTCCGTTTCTGCCATGATAGAGAAATCACTGTCATTTTATGAAATTTTTCTCCTCAAATGTAGAAAGTGAAAGGAAGCATGTACATTGCATCATAAGGGCATTAACAAAAATAGTTCATGTCAGGACAAGGACTGAAACAGCAGCCATGCTGTGACATATCAGCACATTCTTAAGCATGACCACGAGGCACTGTGACTGCCCTATCAATGCAGACATAATACATTATAAATGAAGCAGAATGCAGTCACCATATGTATTCTCTTTGCTTCGTCCTTCTCTTTCTAAATTTGAGGTGACTGAAATGGGCTCACATACCTTCTGAAGTTCTCTTGTAAAGTTATTCTTATTTTCCAAGCAGTAAATGTTGGAAGAATAGAATTTCACAACAGGACATTAGGTGGAGGAAATTATTAGGTAAATGTAGAAAATGCGTGCCCTACCTTTGCTCTGAGGTTTGGGTTCTTACATACTTGCTTAATTATTTTCAGCCCCCATGAGCCAAGAGAAAATTTCAACCCCTTATGGAAAAATATTAAACCTGATCATTACCAGACTCATATGGCTGCCTAACTGTAGGAAAACAGAATAAAAGAATTCCACAGAACTGAGCAAACACACTGAGGATTTCGGTATTCTTAGTCTTACAATTAGAAGTGTCTGCAATGGGAACTTGTTTTCAAACTAGAGAAACTGAGGGTGAGCAATTTGGTTGCAATCAAAAGTACTCATCAACTCTGAAGCACTGGAAATGAAAAGAGTGGGAGCATGGTGGTCATTCACGAGCACCAGTTAGAGCCAATATTTCTGTTATACGGACGGGCAGGATGGCATAATACTAGAAGAAAGTTTAAAACACAAAAAAATCCCTGCCGAGGGAAAGCTGACTGTCCTCAACACATTTAACTGCTATTTTTATTCTAATAATTAGCTGTAGCCTTTCATTTTTCTGGCCACTGCCACAGATATTAAAATTAACACAGGTAGGTATCACCTTACATTTTTGTTGCCTGTTTAATCTTTTAGCTCACAAATGAGCACAGAAACACAACGTATCACAGTGAAATCGTGCTAAAAACAATACACAGAAGATTTGTCACAGGTGGCTAAACACATGAATTTTCTCTGTCAGATGATTAGTTTAACATTCTTTAGCTGTAGGAAAGTTGATGTTAGAGGTATGTCTGCAAGCTACTGTAGTGTAGTTTAGCTTAATGTTTATGAAAATATGTGTGCTTCCAGGGTGACTAACAATTTTGAATTGTTTGATTTTATTGTCTCCTTTGCTGCCTTTATGTTAACGCTGTGCTGTAATAGCAGGTGCATCATTCAAACAAATTCCCTCACTATATAGTACTTATGGTAATATTTTTTGTCTTTTTCAATTACAGATGTATCCATTCATCCGTCCGTCCATCCATTTTCTTCCACTTTTCCAATTCCAATTCCAATTCAGGGGTCTGGAGCCTATCTCAGCTGTCAAAGGGTGAGAGGCAGGGTACACCCTGTAAAGGTCGCAAGTCTGTTGTACAGCTAACACAGAGACAAACAACCATTTGCACTCATATTCACAACTATGGGCAATTTAGAATCACCAATTAACCTGACCCCCACTAACTGCATGTCTAGTAGTTTTATATAATTTTTCATGGCGCAATATTTACTTACAATACGTTGTGTTCTAGTGCAGCAGCAGGTGCAGGAGCTCGTAATCTCTTTGTTTTCCGCTGATACCGCTCAGAGGTAACCGTGACTTTTGTGCGTGCCTGAAAAAAAGCATAAAGATTTTGCTTCCGTTAGCTATGTTGCAGTAGCCCTGCAGCCTATATGATCTCCATCCTGAGCAGATACACCTGTGGCACGGTTGAAGAAACATGACGTCCTTGTCGAGCTCCTTGCGTTCACGAGGTTTTCAGTGAACCGGAAGTGCAGCCGAGGTGTAACGATAGCACTCGGGCAGAATCACACTGTCACATTTCCAAAGCTGTTTTGTCTTTGAGTCTAGATGTGCTTCCACGTAGGTGCAGCCAACATAACGGCCACATTTAAGATGTGTAGCATAGCAACAGCCCTATGACATCCACTGAGGCGACTGTTTGTTGTGATTTGGCGCTATATAAATAAAATTAAATTGAACTGACATGTAAATGTGTTATCATTATGACTTACTTTGTTGGCTCTCCTCAGCTCCTTGTTGCTGCTTCCAATCTGGAAAGAGCAAACATCTTACTCCCTTCTGTAAGAGCTTCCATCGCAGTCATATATATGCTGTGTCACAGCAGCTCACCATTCTGATGAGTTTCCAATTTCCAGTTTAACTTTCAAACCCAAGAACACCTCAGACTTGTGTGAACAACAAGCCTATAATGCACTGCACTGGTGATGTCACAATCCTGATCTCTATTCCTCTACCCTCAAAGAAATACCAGGGACAGCTGAGGCACACTCTAGGTGTGACACAAGTGCTGCTTATGTTACCTGTAGAAGAAAATCAAAGAAAATGTGTTTGTTGGGAAGGGTTTTGCTGTTTTATTAAAGGCAGGCCCGCATTTTGAATATGACTGTTTGAGTGTTTTTGCAGCTATTTGGTTCTGGAAGCCTTTCTGTGGTATTAACATAGATGTATTCTTCTGTGAAGGAAGCCAGGGGTGTTTTTGGGGCTTGCAGCATAGCAAGTACTCAAAGTCAATATACTGATGTGGTCAGGCAGCTAGAAATGCATGCAGACTTTAGATGAGCCAGCAGCAGTGTGTGCGCTGTCTGTCTAAGAAGAATACCGAGCAACGGTGTGGATGTGCGAACTCGTGGCTATGTGGCATTCAGGTGTCTATTGAAGCTCTCAGTGCTCAGCTGGCTGAAAATACAGAAGAACACAGAATACATACATCACACATTTAACTGGCAGAACTGCGAAATCAAAACTCTTTGATGTACAAGTATTCTTTTTCACTGCATGAGTGCTGCTGAGGCGAGCAAATGGAGATGTCTTTGAAATGCACAGGTGATGGAGTAGGCATTACTGTGAGTGTGGTCCATCACTCACTTTAATACCTCCATTGCCTTGTTGTGAGTCCTGAGTGTGTGTGTGTGTGTGTGTGTGTGTGTATGAGACATGGTCCACAGAACATGGAAGGCAGCACCACTGCCATTACCATTTTTAACCCTTTTCAGCCCTCAGCTCATCCCACTGCAGGCAGCGTGGATCAACTTTGTGGACAAGAAATATGTCACCTAGGATTTTCAAATGGATACCAGAGTTTGAATTTTGGTCACCTCAACCTCAAGCTCAATGTCAGAGGTCAAGTTTACTGAAAATCTTGTGAACGCAATAGCTGGAGAAGGAGGTAATGTAGGATCTTTTCTCCCGTGCCATACTGTAGGTGTATTTACTCAGGAAGGATATCACAAAGGCTTCTCGTACTGATGGCGTAGCTGCATCAGTTGACAATCTTTGACACTTTTGATTTTGGCAACTTTCATGAATGTTTTTTATTTTGCAGGTTTCTCTGTGGTGCAGTATATTATGTAGCTATACGACCACCACTGTCTCAGTCTTTTGACAAAATGACATTCAAAGCTTTTTCCCAATTTGCATTCAGTGAATTTTCATAATGATAATGACCCTTCTGCTGTCAGATAGCTGTAACTTTTTGCCTTTTATATTTTTGCTGCTGTTTGTAGTCAAAATGACGATGAGGTTCAAAGGGCTGACACACGGGAGAGTGTGTCCAAACTTTTGACCTGTTCTGTAAATAGATTTAAGGGTTTCATCGTTATTTGTTACAAATTACAAATAAGGAGAACTGAAGTCTTTAAATAGACCTTTAAAAATGCTTCAGCAATGAAGTATAATTACTCTTTGGTCATGTATACAATCATGATAATGCAGGTAAGAAAACACTGTGATTAAGAAAGCGTTCATACATTAAGTCTTAATACATTTTGTGTGCTTTTGGTGACATACATGTTTCAGGGGTGACCCGACAGGCGGGGTTTTTATTTATTTATTTTCATTGATAAGCAATTGGGGTCGACATGTACAATGTAGGTTTTTAGTGATTTTTGAGGTTATTTAATTTTGTCAAGAAAAAATTACGAGTGGGAGGTCTGAAACTCACTCAGCACGGTCACCAGAAACAAAGCTTTTTTAGTCCTAGTAAGATAACAGGACTCGTTATGAGGCTGGAAGGACATATTTTAATGTCCCTGCATGCACTAATAAACATGTCAGTTACAATCAACAGCACAGTTAAAATCTTGAACACATGGTGAACGATGTGAACAGTAACACAGAAATCCCTGCTTAAAGTCCACAAAGCACATAAACTGATCATATACATCGCCTCCCATATGCTAAGAACATTCATTCAACCTGAGAACATTACTTTTGTGATAAAGACCGTGCTGCATGTTTGAGGTAAAATATCACACAGCCAATATACTTGTAATTTGTCTTTTCACTTTATCAACATCCAGCAAAAATGGCACCAAAAAGCTGTTTCACTTACAACCTTTAGGGATCGACAAAGTGAGTGTAAGAATTTGTAGTCACTCTAGTAACTTTCAGTGTTATTACCATGAAATATAACATAGAAAAGCTGATTAAATATAAAGGAATGCCCAACTATAGTTTTTACCATAATAATAATTTAGTCCAAAAAAAAAAAAATCAGCAGGGATTTAAAATTAAATGAAAAAAAATAATCTACTCAACTACAATGGCTTTTAAATTAAACAATCAAGGTTTGATCAAAGTGCAGATTTTCACATTCAATTTAAGTGTTTTAACATTTTCATACACACTCGAAAGTAACAGGTCTAAAAGTAATTGGAGAATTGATTAACAAGCAGTTCAATGGAGACGTGAAGCCTTTCCTTAAATATACAGTGATATATATATATATATATATATATATATCACACACATTATATTTGGGGGGGTTTTTTTAGCCTTGAGGTGAGTGAAAGAACAGTCTAGAAAAGATGGGAAAGCTGAGAGAAAGATCAGGGGTAGCCTGACATTAGATTCCATCACATGCCTCTGCATTATCCATGTGTCATATAGGTCACCTGCTATACCCAGTGAGCTAAACCAAAACAAAGGTTAGCGTGTAGCAGACTGATAGAAAGAGAAAAATATGGCGACAGAAAAGAGCAGCTCATGATCACTAGTGTTGACTGATGATGTGATGGCTGATAGAAGTAGCAGGATGGATCATGGAGGGCTATTTTCTCTGCCCAGATTCAGCCAAATACTACAAAACTGCTCAGATGGTGCTTAAAAGTGCAAATGGATAATTGCTGCAAAGGCAAGCCGAGTCTTTCTGAAGGCAAAGAAATTAGTTATTCTTCGAGGGTCGAGTCAGTCACCTGATCTCCACCCAACAGAGCATGCAGACAGCAAACGAACAGCAAACTGCAGGAGGCTGCAGTAAAGACCTCTCAAGAGAGGAATCGCATCAAGTGGTGATGTCCATGTGTTCTAGACTTCAAGTAGTCATTGACTGCAATGAATTTTCATACAAATATTAAAAGGAATTCTTATATTTAGAATTGTGTTAGCCAAACACTTTTGAGCCTCTGAAAGTGGTGTTACACCCCTCCAAAAACCTGGACACAAGCGTGGAGCATGGTGGTAAGGTTTAGTTGTATTTATTAAGAAAAACACCAAGTCGTCTATTGTCACAGCAAAGGAGGCTGAGGTTGAATCTTCTCACACTGCTTCCCTCCCTGCTTTCCCACTCCTCTGTGTCTGCGCATCTGATTCCGTGGCTCTGGGGCTTCTGCTGGCAACAAGGAGAAACAGATCAGTGGAGGTGGAACCAACAAACAGGCTGCAGTTTGGTTAGGTTAGGGTTAGGCTTGAAGAAAGCTTCTGTCTTTTAAAACCAGCATCTCAATCAGCCCAACAGCCCACAGGTGAGTGACGAGGATGATGCGCAGCGGGTGTGTAACTGCGTGGGCGGAATCAGCACCATGGAACCACCTACGGAGGCACGACTATGACGCCTAAACACACCCACAAACACACACACAGAGAGAGGAGAGAAAGAGGAGTAGGCCAGCCAGGAGGCGGGGTCGTGACAAGCGGGGACTATATAATAAACCAGCGTAATTCCTAAACAGTTGAATTAAAGTTAAAAGTTTGAACTTTGATTACATCCTGAGTGTTTGATTTTAATGTAGTTCAAACTGGCATTGTTTTATGACCCTCCAATCCTCATATTAGTTTCACATTACTGTGGATCATCTCTAGGTCAGGTTATTTTCAAATCAATCAGCTTATCAACTCATATGTCTCACTCTTAGTTTCATCCAAACAGCTTCTCTCTCCACATCAGGGTTTGATATAGATTACACAACACTGTGGGATTTAATTGTCTTCCATTTCATTCTAACACAGTGATATTATGTATCAAGCTTTCTGTCCTTGTATGTGTCATCATTTTAATTCTGTGACTTAATATTTCCTTTCATCCACTTGCTTATTATATTTTTGACAGAGTAATATTACATGAAAAAAAATCAAATATTGAGTTAGATGAAACTAACTTTAATAAATAAAGGAGGCAGAGGTGTTTTTCCTTGCAGGTGTCACCTTGTCTTCTGAGCCTTCATAAAAATCTGCTTTGCTGATGCTGCAGTCTGAATTATTTATTCAGCCTGTAACTAATCTATTGTTGTGCTTCTCGCACATTTCACATTGTGATGTGCCTCTTTCCTCCTGTGGCTTCTCACTGAAGACAAGGGCTGGGCCCAAGTTGCAGACTGTGCAGCGGTGCCCCAGAGACTATCTACCACATAGTTCAGTTGAGCTCAGTTGGATTTATATAGTGCCAAATCACAAAAAATAGTCACAGTCAAGGCGCTTTATGTTGTAAAGTAAAGACCCTACAATAATACAGAGTAAACACAGCAGTCAAAACGACCCCCTGTGAGCAAGCACTTGGTGACAGTGGGAAAGAAAAACTCCCTTTTTTTTCTTTTTAAATCCATCTGTCCAGCCGCTTAAACAAGCAAAATTATAGTCTGGATCTTTAAAAAGAGTCCTTTTGTTTTTATTTACTCTTTATTTGTTTATTTTATTACTGATATTGGTGTGTGTGTGTGTGTGTGTGTGTGTGTGTGTGTGTGTGTGTGTGTGTAACAAGCACACAATCCAATTGTTTTAGCTGGTTTGAACGTTGTTCCCTGTCCAAACACATAGGTCCTATTGTCCAGGCCCATAATTTTAAGTTCAAAAAGTTGAGCTATAATAACTTAATAACTTTCATTTTATGGGCATTTTCACATTTTCTAGAATCTTTATCTCTCGTTATGAGAAAATACATGATTTTTCGGGTCAGTGGTAGGGGATCGGATTGATAGAGAGTCACAAGTCGTGTCATACAGCACCAGCCAAAAGTTTGGACACACCACAGTGAGTGGTGTGTAAAATTTTGCCCTATTTTAAAGAGGGATGTTTTCAGTTTTTCTGGAATTTATTTTACCATAAGCTTGACTCATTTATGACCAAAGTGTAAGCAGGTGTCATGGGTCACTGGCCATCGTTCATGCAAAGTTGGTATGAATCAAACTGGTAGTTTAGCTGTTAACAAACAAACAAACAGACAGACAAACATACCAAAAACAATACCCCATTCCTCCCTCCAGGGACCGGTTAATTAGCCAGCACACCGTCCCTGGAGTAGTGCCGTAGCTGAGGGACAATGGCACGAGAAACTGAGACAGTCCCGTTGCACAGCCTCTACAGCCACCACTTGACAGCTCCAACACACTTCCAGGAAATAACGCTTTACACGGCCCAATAATATAACAAGTACAGGAATATGAAAATTTTGTACCTGGATAAGAACAGAATATGTTGTGGTCAGACAAGTTGGCTCTTTAGGGGTGGCTCTAACACAGCACACTACAAAACCACTGATGTGGTCAGCCTGAGCTTCACCACAACACAATATAACCTAAAGGAATACTGTACAGTGTGCAATATCAAGGTGCTGTACCACATCATCTGTTAGACATTTTATATCTTCCTTTTGTCCTTGGTGTTTTCTTGCAGCTTTGCTATTTATTTATTTTTTCCTAACTTCGTGATTGCTTGTGTTCCTATAATGTAAAATGATATTGGAACTTTAATTTCCCTGACGGAATCCTCCCAAAAGGATTAATGAAGTCTAATCTAATCCAATTTAAAAGCAGAACATGCTATAGTAAGAAGCTCGCTACTTAGCCTAGCCAGTGTTCAGTGTTGTTATAAAACTGTTTTAGCACTTCACAATTGCAACAATCCTCTTCTCATTAACACTTAAATATTTACAGTGGTCATATGCTCCATGTAGTGGCTGCACAGATGTCAACACCTAATAATCATATATTGTGCACTACAACACACCTCAGGCTCGTCCCATGACCTGGTGACATTTTAACAGTGCCAATGGCATTTTTCCACTGCCTCTGAGAAATATTTCACAGTCAACTGTTTGTGGTAATAGAACAAAGTAGATGTCATTGGGAATGGCAGCAACTCAGTGGTAAACCATGTACAATCAGAGTGGGGTCAGTGGATGCTGAGGGTCATAGTGCACAGAGGTCACCAACTTTCTGCAGAGTCAATCACTGCAGACCTCCAAACTTCATGTGGCCTTCAGATTAGCTCAAGAACAGTGTGCAGAGAGCTTCATGGAATTGGTTTCCATGGCCGAGCAGCTGCATCCAAGCCTTACATCACCAAGTGCAAAGCAAGTCAGATGCAGTGGTGTAAAGCACGCTGCCACTGGACTCTAGAGCAGTGGAGACGTGTTCTCCGGAATGATGAATCGCACTTCTCTGTCTGGTGATCCAATAGACGATTCTGAGTTTGGTCGTTGCCAGGAGAACTTGTCTGACTGCACTGTGTCAAGTGTAAAGTCTGGTGGAGTGGGGATTATGGTGTGCAGGTGTTTTTCAGGAGTAGTTCCAGTCAAAGGAACTCTTAATGCTTCAGCATTTTGGACAATTTCATTCTCCCAACATCGTGGGAACAGTTTGTCCTGTTCCAACATGACTGTGCAAAGGTGCACAAAAGCAGGTCCAAAAAGACCTGGGTGAGCGAGTTTGGTGTGGAAGAACTTGACTGGCCTGCACAGAGTCCTGACGTCAACCCAACAGAACACCTTTGGGATGAATTAGAGCGGAGACTGTCAGCCAGGCCTTCTCATCCAACATCAGTGTCTGACCTCACAGATGTGCTTCTGGTCAAAAGTTCCCATAAACACTCCAAAACCCGTGGAAAGCCTTCACAGAAGATTTGAAGCTGTTATTGCTGCAAAGGGTGGGCCGACATCATATTAGACCCTATGGACTAGGAATGGGATGTCACTCAAGTTTATATGCTGCAGTTGAGTGAATACTTTTGGGAATATTGTGTACATTGTGGTTATTATGGCAGGTGGAATCACATACAACATAAACACTGTTACAGATGGATGGTATGAAGAGTTTTCAATAACTCCTTTAGTATTTTAGAAGACAAGCCTTGATAATGGAGAGGCAATGTGAAATCTGGTTTAATAAAGCAGGTAAGTTGAAACAGTACAGACTCAGCCAGCACTTTCAGATTAGTGTCTCTGAGAAATCATTAGCAAATTTAAACCGCTGTTTTGCCAAAATACCACCTTCATTTTTAATTAACATTTTTAATCCTCGTGTTATTTATGAAAGGGGGCTTAACCATTCTAACCATGACTGTTAACTATGCTCAAGCCTTTTAATTCAGCTGTGATTTCTTTGTTGAAAAAAAAAATTAATATACTTTTTAAAAAAGTCAAATGGTGGGCCTGTGTTTCTGAGCTCATTAAACAAAATGTTTTTTAGAGATATGAGTCATCACAGAATAGCCAATATAAATATATGATTTTATAAAACATGAGGCATTACATTAAGGGTTTAAAATGAGCTCACAGCAGTACTAGTTCATATAACACAGAGGGAGAACATTTTGTTGCAGAATAATTTCATCTATTTTTAATAATTTAGTTTTATTTTTCAGTTTCACAGTACAGGTTAGTGCAACTGTAAGGTAGAACATTTTATTACGGTGCAACATTAAATACTTAGATGACTGGATAGTTTATCCGTTATAAATGTGTGTTGGTGCTATGATGTAAAAATGTAAACTGAAATACAAAATTGAAAAAGAGAAAATACGTTAAAGAACAGGGTTAAATATCAAGTAGAATAAAGTATTTAGAAAGGGTTGTTGCGGGGCAGGAGATGCAAAACACTCTTTGTCTGCGTGCGTCACCGAGCCGTGGCTCAGCAGCCGAGTGCCTGAACGAGTCCCACATGTGTGAATGTGAGCTTGAAGTAATTTATAATTCTAAACTTGTTTGACGTGTAGGTGCCACAAATGATTTTTTGAGAAAATATGGGGGAACTTGAGCATTGGTAGCTCCTAAAAATAAAGTGGCTCTTCTTTATGTTATGTCCTAATTACACTCCTTTGCCTCGCTGCTAAACTTCTCTTATTATTGTATCATGCTGCTGATCTCCTCATGGGTCTTTTGGATGCTTTTACAGCATTTGTTATTACCATTTGGTGTTTGCCTTTGTTTTGGTTTTGCGTGAGTCATGAGCATGACTACCCAGAATGCATTGCGATTCCTGACCTCTATAATACAGTTTTACGTATGGTGAGGCGTTTCTGTTGTAAAAAAAAAAACATTCCTCCATTATTCTGCATTCTCATCTAAGAGTAAATTATTTTTAGTAATATAGCAAATGTTTGTTAAACAATTCTTCAGCCATTAATGAATGCAGAAAGGGGAAGATGTCCATGTAGAATGCAGTTGCAGGATCCTGTCAGCATATTTAAAAGAATAAAAGTCAGGCAGCACAAAATAGTTTGTTTTAATGTGGTCCAATTTGTCCTGTTAAACAGTGGAAGAAGATGTTTGTGTGTGTGTGTGTGTGTGTGTGTGTGTGTGGGCAGAGCAGATGATTCTCTGCAGATGTGTTGCATCATAGAGAGTTATTGCATGCAAGTAATCAAGTATGAAAAATGCCCGA
Source organism: Pterophyllum scalare (assembly GCA_024447675.2). Lineage (NCBI taxonomy): Eukaryota > Metazoa > Chordata > Actinopteri > Cichliformes > Cichlidae > Pterophyllum > Pterophyllum scalare. The sequence goes on from JAMQGT020001846.1 coordinate 42,907, forward strand.
TGCCCCTCACTGTAGCAGTGGACCTGAATCTGTCTGACAGAGCACGTGATCTGCTGACTGTCCAGAAACTGGTGCAAAGGATGATTGGGCTTACCCGTGATGGAAAACAGTTCAGTGACCTCCTCTTCATCACCTCTTCACAAGTGTCCAGTTTGCAGCCAGTCAGCCAGCCTTCCTGATCAGTTCATTCATTCTGTTGGTGTCACCAGATGCCATGCTGCCCCCAGACAGCTGACCAATAGAAAGTGCCCAACAGTTTGCTGGAACGACCTCACCTTCCTTAGGAAGTGGTCTTTAAATACTGGCCACATTCATAATTTGTGCTGTTGGGTGTTTTGGTTTTATAGTCCTGTGCTTGGCATAATGGGATCTTGTCCACCACCATGTTAAACTGACATAATGTGTGTAACTACAGAGAAAGCAAGGTTCTGTGGGTCAATCCATCAAACTTAAATACTAGACTCTGTTCTCTGTTTCAGAGAGCCATCTGATTTTATCTTTTTATTGCACATTGTTGTTCTAATTATTTTACGATAACACTGGTTTGTTTTATTACATACAGAATCAGTGACATTCATGTGTTAAACACCTTTCCCCTATTGCCATCCAGAGGACAGATTTTTGGTATCAGAATTTAGTCCAAAGACTGCAGTACAGAGTTGGGGCCTTTTAGAGTGTTGCATTCAATTCAATTCATTTTTAATATATTTTTACACACCAATAGTTGCCTCAAAGAGCTTTATATTGTAAAATAAAGACAATATCAGAAAGAAACATTAACAATCACACAGCCCACTACAGTATGAGCAAGCACGCGGAAGGAAAAACTCCCTTTTGACAGGAAGACACCTCCATCAGAACCAGGTTCAGGGTGGGGCAGCCATCCACCACAGCCAGTTGTGGGTAAGAGGAAATATTTACTGTTATGAATATAACAGCATACAAAGCTTCAAACAGCAAAGTGATTTGTAACAGGGACATCTTAGTGAAACATTAAGAACCTCGTTTTGTTCTTTGATTTAGTTTGTGGGATCTGCCCCCAGCATGCACTGAAATTTTGTGTATAATTTCCACTTCATATTTAACTTTTGTCAGCGACCGGTAAACACAGAAAATGTGGTTTGAGCAATCAAAAGTAACAGAAAACCAATTTGAGCCTTTCAAGGGTCGATGATTGATTTGTGACTGTTCCATTACTGCTAATGTATATATTTGACACAACACGGCTGGCTCGCTTCCTTTAATCTTTATAATTATGTTTGCAATTCATGTTTATTTTCCATTTAAATGAAAAGTTCTTCTGTTTCATACAATTTAAAACAGACCTATCCTAGACTGTTCATGCTCACTGTGCACTGAAGTTTCTGCTTCTACAAAGATGGAAGGTGTCACACCTTTATACACTGGGCTTTATATACTGGATCTCAACAGCGTTATGATGCAAATATCAGTTCATTTTATAAACCCATATAAGCCACAGTCTACCACTGACAACTCTCTGCCTACCTATATATAATGTGCCGGTCCAGTAAAGACTGAGAGACTGCCATTCCCTGTTTGTTTTCAGAGTCGTGTCTTTTGTCTCGTTCAACTAGCTGCTCGTCCCACCAGTGCCCATCAGCTTCTGTTTCCACCACTCCTGTGGTGTTAACTTCTGCTGTTTCAGATTGTCAGTCCAACTGTGTAAGTATGGACCTTCTTGTCAGCCAGACAAGCAATGAAGGCCAAGAATGAGAAACCTGCCAACTGCCAATCAGGCGCCACAAGCCAGTGCCATGCTCAAACAAGCTTATTGAATTAATGTTAAAAGCAGAGTGGGCCCTGAGCTCGATAATTATACATCAAAAGTAATCAGCGGAGCATAATTGATTTGGTAATTGTGTTTGCTTTCTTGAGCTAGACCCAAAACTTTGTTGGCATGAATTAAGGACATTGTCATCACAGTTGAGGTTCGTGCTGTGTTGTGTGAATGTAAATGCATGCGTCTGATTAGTTTCAGCCACAAGGGGAACAGGAAAGTCTCTGTATATTGGTAATATATCCCTAAAATGAATTTGCCGGTTTACATATCCTAATGTGGATAACGCACTTCATTATTTTATCTTATTGCCTTCAAATCCTTGAAAAAGCGGAAGTCCTGCTTATCTGCCTGAATTTCAGCTTCATTGCTTGTCATGCGCTGGTAATAACAGGTTAACGTCATAACGAGCTGCACACACACAGCTCTCAGTCACTGAAGCAAGACTGAATGTAGCACAGACAATTTTTGACTTGTTCAAATCAGACTGATTGCGAAGCAGTTTCAAATTGCATAAAGACCGTGCAATGGATTTTGTGTTTCCCAAACATTAAAAGTAAGCAACACACACTGTAGGTTTTTAAGACCCTCCTACTGTCCCCACTGAAGGTATCAAGAACTGTGTGAGTAGAATGAAGGCTTATGTCTGGAAAGACTCCAAATGTCTTTCAAAAAGAAGTTTTTCACTGCATATATAATATGAGTCGACACATACATTTATGTAAACTGCAACCTAACTGATCGTGATAATCATACAACCACAGAAATCCATTTTAAAAACTTAATGCGACCATGAATCAAACTGCACCACGCGCTGCTCATAAAAATCTTCCACAGCTCTTAAACTCTGTGCAGACAGCACGGTAAAAACAGCATATTACCATGATACCAGAAAACCATTCAGATGTTCAGTTTACAAAAGACTGCAAGCAGCAGCTGCTCTCTCTTACAGATGTTGTCTTTTTACTATATATTTGTACAACTTGTCAGTGCTGGTGCATCTGTCATACCAGCATCTTTTTTCCATCTTCAGATGTGCTTGTTCACTGTCTGATTAAACGAGTATGCTGCTGAGAAAAATGTATCCCCACGCACTGCAGCAGGGTTCCCCAGCTCCGCGTTCACTTTTTGTTATCTCCACTCTGTGTGGCTGCCTGTTGCAGCGAGATGAGGGAATCAAGGGGACAAGATTGCGTGCCCATCTCAAAGTGAATCAGCGCTCGTCTGCTGTCAGTTATGTCCCACGTGTTGGGGAAATCATCGGGTCGTGCTGCCTGGGTTTTGTTTGAAACTTTGATAAGACAGACGGGATGGTGATGGGTTCTTCTTAGACAAAAGGCAAATGGAGCCTTTTTTTCAGTTTCCCTGCTCCTGGTAATTTAGAAGCAGTTTTCACATGCCACCCACTCTTTGCACCAAATTCAAATATTTGAATTATTCTGGTCACTGCTCTGATATGCAGATTGCTTAGTGGGGGAGTATTTTAATCACACCAGAGTGAGATACTGCCACTTTTCATTCCACTTCTAAACACCCTCCTCTAATTGCTTTGCTGTTAGAAATGATAGTTAAATTCACCCCTAAACATACAGCCAGCTTGTTTGTTTGCTTTTCTGAGATTAATCCCTGTGGCTATCCTTCTCTCACACTTCACTGATTAAAAATTGCACTTGGGAAATCAAGGATCGCTTCCATTCTGGCAGGTGAAAAAAAAAAAGACTAGAACCTTGTAAGACATCCGTGTATGGCTTATTTTCCTGCTGAGTACCCTTGTTGCTGCCGGTGTCCCTTTCCATCTTAAGTTCAAAGGTCTTTACGGCAGCAGTGTTTCATCTGGGCTCCCTCAGCTCTCTGAGTCACTGGATGTTGACAGTCCTTTCCGTTCCACTCCACTGGCTTCACTCAAATTTCACACTTGTCAGACTGCCTGATTCCTCAAACAGTTACAAGCACATGTGAGTGTAGCCATCTAAACTCCCCTACCACCACCACCACCACCACCACCACTCCCCTCTGTGATGGCTTCAAGTTAAAGCTGGTCACAACTGGTTCCACTCCTGTTCATCCATTTTTGAATTTCCACAAATTCATGCAAAGGCAACTGTCTTCGTCGAGGAAGGCCGCAGTATTGAATGACGTATAGACAAATATCAACACAAATTTCCTTTAACGCCTCTATTTTTTTAAAGTGCGATTACTGCATGCACAGTCTGTGACCTTTGGCCCGCCCCTGTGGTTTGGGATGTCAGGAAGCGATGCGACAGTAACGTTGAGCATGGTAAGCACAAATGGATAAACCTCTGCCAAATGGTTCCCTTTACAAGACCAACCAAGCACTCCTGTTTCAGTGGAAAAGCTACAATTAGCTAAATAAAGGATAAATGAACAGGATTCAGGGCATCAGGATACTACAAAAAACCCCAAAAAAGTAGAAATATTCCTACTGTATATCAGTCACTTGCCTAATTGTTGACTTTAGGATTCCCTATAAAGGTGAGTTGTGCAGCTTCTTCTTTCCACTTGTTAAGCTACAGCTCTGCACTGCAGCTGCTGTCTGCCACATCTTTGGAGGGAACCTCTGCAAAAATTACACACACGGTTTGTTGACTTTGCAACTGATAGTGCAGCTACTGTGATGGGCTGATAGAGAAGAGCCACACTCCAAGTTTGAAAAGAACAGTCCTAATCTGACCATGATTCACAAGTTAGAACCTGCGGTCCATGATGCTGTCGAACATGTTACAGAGCTCGGCCATTTTTACTAATTTATTAAGTCTTAATCTCAAAGGTTTGCTGCTCATCTTAGCAAATAAAATAGAACTGCTTCCTTTCCTGTTTGAAGGTTTGCAGATGAGGGCAAAAGAGGGGTGGCACACTACAGATGACACTCTTCATCACACTTAATGGGAAGCAGAGCCTTCAGCTTTTAGGGCCCTCTTCTGTTTGGATTCGGGGACAGACACCCTCTCTATTTTTAAGATTAGGTTTAAAACTTTCCTTTATGATCAAGTTTATAGTTAGGGCTGGATCAGCTGACCCTGAACCACCCCTTAATTATGCTGATAAAGGCCTAGGCTGCTGGGGGGTTCCCATGAGTGTTTCTTTTCATTCACCTCTTTTCACTCTCTTTGTGTTTATACTTCACTCTGTATTTAATCATTAGTTATTATTAATCTCTGGCTCTCTTCCACAGTGTGTCTTCTGTCCCGTCTCTCTCCCCTCAGCCCCAACCAGTCGTTGCAGATGACTGCCCCTCCCCTGAGCCTGGTTCTGCTGGAGGTTTCTTCCTGTTAAAAGGGAGTTTTTCCTTCCCACTGTTTCCAAGTGCTTGCTCATAGGGGATCAGTTTAACTGTTGGGTTTCCTCTGTAATTATTGTAGGGTCTTTACCTACACTATAAAGAGCCTTGAGGTGACTGTTTGTTGTGATTTGGTGCTATATAAATAACATTGAATTGAATTGAACTCTGCAGGAGAACAGAAAAAATCCATCTGACTATTTTTTAGGATTCTTTATTATTTTATAAATTGACATGTGCAGCTACAACAGCTTCAACTCTTCTGGGAAGTCTTTCCACAAGGTTTAGGAGTGTTTATTGGAATTTTTGACCATTCTTCTAGAAGTGCATTTGTGAGGTCAGACACTGATGTTGGACAAGAAGGTCTGGCTCACAGTCTCCGCTCTAATTCATCCCAAAGGTGTTCTGTCGGGTTAAGGTCACTCTGTGCAGGCCAGTCATGTTATTCCACACCAAACTGGCTCATTCATGTCTTTATGGACCCTGTTTTGTGCACCTTTGTGTTGGAACAGGACAAACTGTTCCTATGATGTTGGGAGAATGAAATTGTCTCAAATGTTTTGTTATGCTGAAGTATTAAAGAGTTCCTTTGACTGGAACTAAGGGGCTGAGCCCAACTCCTGAAAAACACCCCCACACCATAACGCCCCCCTCCACCAAACTTTACACTTGGCACAATGCAGTCAGACAGGTACCCGTGATTAACCCTGCAGAAATCTGGTGACCTCTGTGCAATACAGTGTGTGCCTCACCATCCACTGACCTAGCCCTGTGATTTTACGTAGCCTATTCTCTCTCCTTTTGGGGGGGGGGGGGGTAGAGGAGGACTCTCACCAACTGCTGCATGTGTAACAAAATACAAAACAACCCCCCCCCACAAGAAACAGCACCTGATAGGGAAGTATACAACAAACAACAAACACATACTCTTGTTCTGTTGCTTGTGTGTGTGCGTTTTGTCATGAAACATACAGGGGTTGGACAATGAAACTGAAACACCTGGTTTTAGACCACAATAATTTATTAGTATGGTGTAGGGCCTCCTTTTGCGGCCAATACAGCATCAATTCATCTTGGGAATGACATATACAAGTCCTGCACAGTGGTCAGAGGGATTTTAAGCCATTCTTCTTGCAGGATAGTGGCCAGGTCACGACGTGATGCTGGTGGAGGAAAACGTTTCCTGACTCGCTCCTCCAAAACACCCCAAAGTGGCTCAATAATATTTAGATCTGGTGACTGTGCAGGCCATGGGAGGTGTTGAACTTCACTTTCATGTTCATCAAACCAATCTTTCACCAGTCTTGCTGTGTGTATTGGTGCATTGTCATCCTGATACACGGCACCGCCTTCAGGATACAATGTTTGAACCATTGGATGCACATGGTCCTCCAGAATGGTTTAGTAGTCCTTGGCAGTGACGTGCCCATCTAGCACAAGTATTGGGCCAAGGGAATGCCATGATATGGCAGCCCAAACCATCACTGATCCACCCCCATGCTTCACTCTGGGCATGCAACAGTCTGGGTGGTACGCTTCTTTGGGGCTTCTCCACACCGTAACTCTCCCTGATGTGGGGAAAACAGTAAAGGTGGACTCATCAGAGAACAATACATGTTTCACATTGTCCACAGCCCAAGATTTGCGCTCCTTGCACCATTGAAACCGACGTTTGGCATTGGCACGAGTGACCAAAGGTTTGGCTATAGCAGCCCGGCCGTGTATATTGACCCTGTGGAGCTCCCGACGGACAGTTTTGGTGGAAACAGGAGAGTTGAGGTGCACATTTAATTCTGCCGTGATTTGGGCAGCCGTGGTTTTATGTTTTTTGGATACAATCCGGGTTAGCACCCGAACATCCCTTTCAGACAGCTTCCTCTTGCATCCACAGTTAATCCTGTTGGATGTGGTTTGTCCTTCTCGGTGGTATGCTGACATTACCCTGGATACCGTGGCTCTTGATACATCACAAAGACTTGCTGTCTTGGTCACAGATGCGCCAGCAAGACGTGCACCAACAATTTGTCCTCTTTTGAACTCTGGTATGTCACCCATAATGTTGTGTGCATTGCAATATTTTGAGCAAAACTGTGCTCTTACCCTGCTAATTGAACCTTCACACTCTGCTCTTACTGGTGCAATGTGCAATTAATGAAGATTGGCCACCAGGCTGGTCCAATTTAGCCATGAAACCTCCCACACTAAAATGACAGGTGTTTCAGTTTCATTGTCCAACCCCTGTACTTGATATGGACATTACCTTGCCTACTGTGTTTTGTGATGTTTACAACCTCTGCCCCATTTTCCATCTGTGAACATGGCCCTACTAGCTCACAAATTGTTCTGTACACTACTGATAGATAATCATCCAGGAGAAATGGGCTCACAATTACTTGGTTAGGTTTAGAGAAAAGTTGACTTTTTCAATGTGAACCACATTGGACGCTTCTTTTCCATTTCCAGTTTTACTAGTGGCAATGAGTCCCGGCCGATGGACTGCAGTTAAGAGTGCATGAATGGAAATGACAAAGAAATCTTGGAAAATCAAACTTGTTTTCTAGTTTTGTCGTTTTGTTTTTGTGTGTGTGTTTTTTTCTGCCTGCTTGGATCTATATTTATGTACAAAAACATAATAAAATCACCCGTACTTGATATAGGATGTGACTTGTGAGGCATGTGTGACACAGTGTGACACTGGTGATACATTGTAAAAACTTAAATTAACTACATGGTAGATATACTTGACCTCAGGGTATAGAGTGAGTGCTTACACCATGTGTCAGTCAGATCCACTTGTATGTACTTGAGTTGAACTGGTGCAAACGTTGCCACTTTCTAAACCTTCCTACACTGGCATTGCCTCCATGTGCTTGAGACTGTGCTGGGACACACAGTAAACCTTCTGGCAATGACATGTATTGATGTGCCATCCTGGAGGACCTAAACTACCTGTGCAACCTCTATAGGGTCCAGTAGTGGCACTGACCCTAGCCAAATGCAAAGGTAATGAAAACACAGTCAAAAAAGATGAGGAGGAAAAAATGTCCCCTGTAAAACTTTTTTTTTTTTTTGGAGTGGGGGCTCATTGTTGCCCCTCTAGTCACCTGTTGTTAATCTAATTAATACCAAAGCAACTGAAACTGATTAACAACCTCCTCTGATACTTAACTGACCAGATCAATATCCCAGAAGTTTGATTGACTTGATGCTATACTATAATTAAAAAGTGTTTTATATATTTAATCAAGAAAGAGCACATAACATAAAAGTTATAATTAAATCTGCATGACATTGACTGAAATAAGTATTTCACGCAATGACACCAGCCAGAAACCAGCCAGAATTCTGGCTCCCATAGATTGGCCGTTTGCCCATGAGGCACGCGGATTACAATCAATCAAGTATAGATATTCCTGATCTCAACTCATTATGTGTATAAAGCACAGCTGTCAACAGAATCAATTTCTTACAGTTCAACCTCTCCACCACATGGGCGAGAACAAAAGAGCTGTCGAGGGTGTCAGGGACAAGGCTGGAATGGCTACAAGACCATCACCAAGAAACTTGGTGAGAAGGTGACAACAGCTGGTGCAATTATTCGAAAATAGGAGAAATATAATATGACCATCAATCTCTCTCCGTCTGAAACACCATGCAAGATCTTGCCTCATAGGATGAGTACGATCATGAGAAAGGATCAGTCCAAAACTCTATGGGAGGAATTTCTTAATGATTTGAAGGCAGCTGGGACAACAGTCGCCAAGAACATCATTGGCAGCACATTACTTTGTAATGATTGAAGCTTGCAGTAACTACATCATCCCCCTGCTCAAGAAAGGACATGTATAGACCTTTCTTAAGTTTGCCATTGAACATCTAAATGATTCAGAAAGGCTTGGGAGAAAGTGCTGTGGTCAGATGATACCAAAATTGAGCTTTTAACTTTATGTGTTTGGAGGAAGAGAAATGCTCAGTATGACCCAAACACCACCATCCCTGCGGTCAAGCACAGAGGTGAAAGCATTATGCTTTAGGGCTGTTTTTCTGCTAAGGCTACAAGACAGCTTCACAGCATTGAGGGACCAATGGATGGACATACATTAAACTCTTGGATGAGAACCTCCTTCCCTCAGCTAGAACACTAACACTAGTTTGTGGATACAAAATTCCACTCTCCTGACCTCAGTCCTTTAGAACATTTGTGGAGGGAGCTGAAGCTTTGAATTGCCAAGCGGCAACAACAGACCTAAAGGATTAAGAGTTTCTATAAAGAGGAGTGGGCAAACCTGCTGACCAGCTATAAGAAATGTCTTACTGCTGTGCTTGCCAACAAGGGTTTCTCCACCAAGTACTAAGTAAAGTTTTTTTGGTTTGGGGATGAAATACTTTTCTGACTCATGCAAATCAGTTTATAAGTTTTAAATAGTGTGTTTTTTTGGTTGATATTCTGTCTCTCTCTATTAAAATAATAACTAATAAAGACTGTTCATTTCTTTGGAAGTGAGGAAACTTCAGCAGTGGATCAAATAATTATTTCTCCCACTGTGTGTCCCCTTCCCACTCCCTCCAACTCTGTATCACCCAGCCCCCCCTATCCCCCATCTTCATCCTGCTTCTGCCACCTCAAGATGCCTTTCCTCTCGACCTGTTGGAGTGGAGAGGCCCATCTGTGGTTTTATCTCGCTCTTCTGGAGAGCAGTAAACACTCATTTTTTGTGGCTGTCAGTTTGGTGAAGGAGGGCAGCCATGTGGAACACAGCGCAGCATCAGCAGTGTTTCCAGCAGTGGAAATTTAGCTGGCTTCAAGGAAAAGCTATTCTCTTCCAGTCTTCTTTCCCCTACCAGAGAACAACATTACTGCTTCTAAACCTGCCAAACACTGATTTAGTTTTTTTTGATTACCCCCCCCCAAAAAAAACCCTCCAAAACAAAACAAACAAACAAAAAGCAAAACCAAAAAAACAACAACAACCAAACAGGCAAAAAACCAAACCTGCAGCATAAGCAGTGTATCTTTGGTATGTTCTTGTACTCTTACTCGAGGACTACAGAGTACTGGAGGAACCAGTTTACTGTAAGCTCAGCCTAATGAGAGTTCAGAATACCCAGCCTTCTTGGAGTTGCTACATCGGGTGCTCAAGAGTGCTCCATCCAGTGACTCTGTCTGTCTACTGGGGGACTTAAAAGCTCACATGGGCAACGGCAGGGATACCTGGCAGGGCGTGATTGAGAGAAACTGCCTGCATGATCTGAACCTGAGTGGTGTTCTGTTATTGGACACCTGTGCAATGCACACCATGTTCCAAAATAAGGATATAGGCTTATAGGGTTGTCTTGGCTGACATGCCTCTGTAATGTTGCATAGTTATCTGGGGTGGTGGCTCCCATCTTCAAGACAGGGAACCCACAGGGTGCGCACCAACTATAGGGGGATCACACTCCTCAGCCTCCCCAGGAAGGGCTATGTCGGGGGTGCTGGAAAGGAGAGTTTGTCTGTTAGTCAGTAAAATAAACAGTATTCATTACACATCAAAACAGGCTCTGTAAGTATCAAGCAGAAGTTAAATAGATAATGTTGTACATAAAATTAATTCATCGAATGTTTAAAAAAACTGAGAAAACCTATAGTTGATACCTTTTGAAAAGATAATAAATGGGTTAATCAGACACCATAGTGCTAATGATATTCATGGTATATGATATGAGACAAATGCATGATATTAATTGTAATGTATGGATGTTCTTCATTCTGTCCATTATTACACACAGGAATATATATGGGAATATGAACACACGTGTGCACACACAGTCGCTTGTCTATCAGTGATAACTGGTCACTATTTCTACACTGGTATAAGATGTACCCCCTAATTTGTATCCATTTATTTTACTATTTACAAGGAATTGATAAGTCGTTTATTGACTGCTAATTAGCCTATTTGTTTATGTGCCCTTTTTGTTTTTCCTCATCTTCCTCTTCCAGCATCAGATTTGGAGCTAAAAATAACATGAAATTAGAATATTCAAGTAAATTAGATGTCCTCAAGTACAGTACTTAAGTAAAGCTATTTTACTTACAACTTTCTGCCAGTATGCACTCTCAGACACAACAGTGCTTATAAGAAAAGAATAACACTGTCTTTGGACCAAGCTGGAGTAGAGTAGAGCAGATGAAAATGGCAGTCGTAGCTAATCAAGCGTATCCATGCTGAGTAATCATCACAGTAACCACATGTGTTGCAATAAAAACATATACTGAAAAAAAAAATGCGAACATGTTTTAAGTTAATAATAGCTTACATATGAATATAGCTGTATAACTATTGCAGGTTCCAGTCTTGAGTTCTGAATTTAGTTGCATCTATATATGCCTTAAATATTAACTTGAATTTTTTTCCTGGAGGCTTAACTCTGTTTGAACTGTATTTAGCCCCAATTTATGGTGTGCTGCTGTCTGAAAATTACTTTTAAAGACTTTTAGTTGTTGACTTATTAAAAAAAAAAAAAAGAAATTAAATCCTCTATTGTTTCAAAACAGTCACCATAGTCTTTTTTTCACTGGCCCTGAACCAGTTTGGTAATATGTGTGTTCATTTTCCACTTAGCGGATTGTGAGTTAAAAACACTCAGGTAAAGGTGAATCACTCAGTAACATATAGACTTTTTATGATTCCAGGCCCACAGGTCTTCTGAAGGACCTCATTTCAGCCCCTAATGGTACAGAGAAATGGGTTTCAGGCATAGCAGATAGTATCTTTGTGTTTTTGTCTGGGAGAGATGAAAGTGGGCCTGGCTCCATATATGTGGCTGTGAAAATTGTGACTCACTGCCTCTCTCATCTTCACCCCATTCTACAAAATTAATGACAGCAGCGCTGTCGTGCTATGGACCAGAGATGGAGAGACAGTAGGGGTTGTGAATGAAGAAAGGGGGATTACTGCATTGAATCCTCAAATGGAATTCTGCCCTCTCTCTTTGGAATAACTTGGCTGGATTTCTCTCCGTATAAAGACATTTGCTTCTCTCGCCTCTGTTCCCACACTCTCTTCCCCCAAAAACCTTTCATTTTATCCTGAAGACACTTTCTTTGCTTTTGCTTATTTGAATTATTTTGTAATTGAGGCTAGACAATATGAGAAGAAGGAAAACAAGCACATGCACCAAGTCTGAGCAGTTTGGAAGCTTGTTCCCTCTACTGAAAAAAATAACTTGATAATAATGACTTGAGGTTTTGAGTTAGGTATCTCATAATTGCAGGTCAATTTTGGAATTTGTAGACAATAACTCAAAATTTTGAGTTAGCTCTGCCGATCAGGAAGCACAGTGAAGGTTTCTCATTTCCTTGTTTCCCGGAAGCAGAAGGCGGAAGGCATCAGCTGTCCAACAGTTTGACATGAGCACATTGATTCATTACCTTTTATGCATCATTTGCTAGAAGGATGTTCAAAGCTGGAGAACCTGACACCAGTCTGTTCATGTTTGCTATACATTGTTAACTCACTGGTGCTGTCACTACCTGGGTAACAAGGACACGTCGTCCTTCACGGGGCTTCCTGACTGGCAGAACAAATTCAAAATTTCAAGTCATTAACTTGAACTTTTGAGTGTGTCCAAACGTTTGATCAGTGCTGTACTTAGCTTGAGTTTTTGAGTTATTTTCTCAAAAAATTGACTTATTAATGCAAAATTTCGACCTATGGATGACTTTTTTCTTTAAGTGGTGAAAATAAGCTTTCACAGAGCACATTTAAAAAGGCCTTGAAATTGTTGTGCAGTAAGAGAGCTCTTTGAAATAGACCAGAATTATTTTTATCAATATAATTGGTGTGGTTAGACTTATGTTTTGTGATTCAGCTTTAGAAATCCCTCCATCAGCACACAGTTCTCAGCTTTTATTCAGCAGTATTAGGAATATCCATCCATCCTTTTGCACTTACCCAAGGGTGGGAGTGGGTCAGCTGTCTTAGGGTGAGAAGCAAGGGACACCAACTAACCTAACCCCATGCATGTCTTTGGACTGTGGGAGGAAGCTGGAGTACTTGGTGAGAACCCACACAGAAAAGCCCTACAGTGGATTTGAACCCAGGACCTTCTTGCTGTGAGGCGACAGTGCTAACCACCACAACACCCACTATTTGAAATACATATGGTTTAAATAGTTCTTGGCCCTAATGCAGGAAGCATGTTCAACAAACTGGGTTTAAAAATAAACTCTGAGTTGACCACAGCAGAACTTATGGTTCAGCTGGGCTAATGTGTTAGCAGTTCACAGGCAGTCCAGGGATGGTCCGTCTACCTGCAGAGCTCTGTTATCAGACGGAGACAGTGTATAAAATATATGGTACAACCGGTCTGTGGGCTACTCTCGTTCGTGCTATTGTTGGTCTGTCAGCCAGCCTCAGAGAAGAGTGAAGTTATAACATACAAAGAGCTGAAGTGAAACTGAGTGTTGAAAACAAAGAAAGTGTCCACAACGGTGCTTCTCCTGTTCCCCGTAAACTCCGCTGTCACTCCCTTCCCTATTCTGGCATCAAGCAAGCGACATTTGACTGACACGTAGTCATCTGCATGGCGCGACACACAGGAGCACGTCCGCAGTAGGTGGAAAATAAACTATGATATCGGCAACTCTGAAGTTTTCGGTTCCAGCACAGCTGATCAGAATTTGTTCAATCGACTCTGGGGACGTTCACCTTCAGTTAGGAATGGGCAAGAATATGTGAGTAGAGAAAGAAAGCCACCATCATCGGAGCTCTGACACAACTATTCACCATGGCAATGGGCATGTAAAGGGAACGCCTGGATTTTAACCCAGTGGACTAAGGAAAATCAACATGTGTTGATATTCCTTTGGGCAGATCAGGTTTTAATTCAAGTTAATTATTTTAATCGCTGAGTGCACTCTCAGTGCTGCTGTTTATAGTTCTAAACCTCTAAACTGGATACATTAAATGTTCTTGTCTCACAGCCTAATAAAGGAGATGTGCTTGCTTTAATTTTTTGGCAGCTCAAAGTGAAATTTATTTTATTGATTGAACAGGTATTCTTGGCGTATGTTTTAGGAGCTACAATTCCAGTAATGTAAAAGCAGCCAATTAGAATCAAGTATAAAAAACATTTTATAGAGTTTCTACATTTACTTGTGCTTCATTTTGTGCTTTTAGTAAGGTACCACTTAAAAACGTGCACATATAAAACATTTTCCCCCAGCAGAGAATCTATACTGCCCTTAAAACATGCTGTAAATACAAGAATCAGTGAAAACGTGGCACTGCCAGGCCATTTTAAACTGAAACTTGGAACATAACCTGCTCCTGACAGATTTAGGTTTAATTCTCTCAGCTGCAAACTGAGTGGTGTTTAAGGGTTTGAGACTAAAGATTAAATATATATAAAAAAACAGATTTCAAACATAGACTTAGTTTATGTATAAATGAGATATGAGGTGACGTACAGTGTAGGTGTCCTGTTTTTGGATCATACTATGTTACGGTCTCTAAATGAATGGCTCAAAGGAACCAAGACTACAGTGAAAGCTATCAGTGACACAGAGACAAAGTTATGATGAGCCCCCAAATATGATATGGTCCCACATGTAACCTATTGAGACCTATAATAGAACAAGTCTGCCAGACCATATCATTACAGTTATACATGCTGTAGTACATAATTATAATTATAATATGTATGAAGGTAATCCATAGTAACTACATAAGGTAGCTAAAGAGTGCACTAACCCACAGACAAATTGAAAACCATTTCCTGTATCTACATATTATGCTAGATACAGAAATGCCATAGCTGTACATGCTAATGCACATGATAAAACGCATGGAGTACGTGTTGTTGTTAGTGCGTTCTAAGTGATTTTGGTGAACCCGTTAGAGGAAGGATACAGCGCTCTGGGACACGTTGAATGCATCATATGCAAGTGTAAATCCTCTGGTTTTATATGCAAAAAGACTTATTACTCCATCATATGTGGTTTCAGTTTTACCGGCATTTAAAAGCAGTTGGCAGTCGGGAGCGCCGGCGATCCGGCAGGTCACATGGATTTAACCCAAAGCAGGAGATGCTACAACGCTGCTGATAAAAGAAATACAGTTATTCACAAAAGATAAACAAACAAAAAGATGGAACCAATGGCTGAAACAAGCAAACGCGGAAGAAGACCGTGAACCAACCACGTAATGGGGCATCGGATTCAGCCTTCTTACCTAAACTAATTCTGGTAAACTAAACTAACAGAAACCAAAACCAAGCTTGAGTTGGAGGTAACTCCAACTCAAGCTATTCTCAATAAACAAAGGAGAAACTCCCTTTTAACAGGAAGAAACCTTCAGCAGAACCAGGCTCAGGGAGGGGCAGCCATCTGCAGCAACTGGTTGGGGGTGAGGGGAGGACTCACCACTTGCTACAGATGACCTGATGTAGGCTGAAGTGTTCCTTGCAGGCATGCCAGTGTCTCTCTGTGTGTGAATATCCCTGTGTGGGTGTTATGGATGAGTGTGAGTGTTGATCATTGGTGCCACTGGATGTATGTCAGAATGAGATACAGTGAGATATCCCTGCTGCTGGTCAGGAACATCTTCCATCTCAAGAGGTGCAGCCTGGCGTTCTCTAGCCACTGCGGTCCCTGTGACCAGCATGCCACTCATCATGTTGTCAAAGAAAAGGAGCTGGATCATACCTTAATAATAAAAATATACTTTATATGGATGGATTCGGATATATGTTTCTTTCTCTGTTTGCACGCGTGCATGTGTTCCATCACGTTTACTGACAGTCAGCAGCCAAGGTGGTGAAGTGCTTGATCTTCCCCAAAGCTGCTAGTTGGTGATAGGTCCCACATCTCACGGCACCACCCCTCATATTTCTTCATTTAATTGGATTGCAGCTCATCAGGATCTTATTTGTATATGACCATCACCTCCTCTACATTTACAGCATGCTGCCACTGATTACTAGCTTGGGGCTTTCTGACACAGCCTAAGTAATGACTTTGCTTCCTAATTTTGTCGATCCATTCATATTTGTTTTTATCATATATTGTCCTCCATCTCACTCCCTGCCTGCATCAATCGTTTCTATTTTCAGTGGTTATTTTCTCTCTTTTTCCTCATTGCTCTACCCGTCCTGCCCTTGAGGAAGTCAAATGCTCTCTGGCGATGCTATATATCAGTTTTTTAGCAGTCAGTCAGCAGGGAACATCTTTTTCAGTTGTGGTGCTGGACCTCGCAATTGATGGAGACAGTAGGTGGAAAGATTCAAGGTGACAGATGGACAGAGTTGTGGTATGCTGGCAGCACAGTGCAGTGCAGAGGAAGTGACAGACCGTCAGCAGCTACTCTGAAACACACGTGACAGTTTAAATGAGGGTGAGCTTATATCAACACATCAGAAGTTTGCAATGACACCCATCACAGCAGTCAGTTTCAATTCAGTTTAATTTATATAGCACCAAATCCCAACAGTCGCCTCAAGGCACTTTACATTGTAAGGTAAAGACCCTAGAATAATTATAGAAAAACCCAACAATCAAAACACACGTGCTTATTAGATTATCTGGAATTACATTAGAGTAAATAACATTACATTAACACTGATCACTTTATGATTGAAAAATTGCATTTATAGGGGTACCCTGGGGTTTGCTGACCACAAACCAACACCTCTGTGTTTGGTCTAGTTTGGAAGATTTGTTGCATCCCTACCTTCTTCATATCACCGTTTTATTTATTATTAGGATACTCAACAATTTTTCAGGAAGCCAATCCTCTATTAAACCCTGCTAAGCCTGAGAATGGAGGAGAGGCTTCAAGCATAGTGCCAAGATGGCTACCTACAGTATGTGCACACACTCAATTTGGCAGGTACTGACTATGTAACATATTCATCATCTAGGCCAGGGGTATTCAACTCCAGGCCTCGAGGGCCAGTGTCCTGCAGGTTTTAGATGTGTCCCTGATCCAACACACCTGAATCAAATGGCTGAATTACCTCCTCAGTATGCAGTCAAGTTCTCCAGAGTGTTGAAGCAGAGACACATCTAAAACCTGCAGGACTCCGGCCCTCGAGGCCTGGAGTTGAATACCCCTGATCTAGGCCATCTAAACTACTTTCAGCTGCTCCCTTGCCACAAGGGGTCGCCACAGCAGGTAGCTCCAGATGTTTGATTTGGTAGTTTATGTCAGATGTCACACAGATCCACGCCACATAAATCTACATCCCAGTTTGCATTATAAAATCATATTATCATATTACTCTTTATTATGATATTCATCCATCATTCTCTTCCGCTTATCCCGGAGCCTATCCCAGCTGTCATAGGGTGAGAGGCAGGGCACACCCTGTACAGGTCGCCAGCCTGTCACAGGGCTAACACAGAGAGACAGACAACCATTCACACTCACATTTGCATCTATGGGCAATTTTAGAATCACCTAACCCCAGTAACTGCATGATTTTTGACTGTGGGAGGAAATATCCTTGCTATAAAACTATTTAGGAAAACGAAAGGAAGAAGGAATCTGCTACTGAGCCCTAAGAAGCCAACACCTTTTGTGGTCAGAGTTTCTAAACAATGGGCATATCAAGGTGCCTTTCAGAACACCAAAGGAGACACTACCCGAACATTTCTGTGACTTTCCCAGCTTGCCATCATATTAATATTCACTGGTGATATAGCCACCCGTTTTAGCAGGAACATCATATAAACACCAGTGGTGGCATTAGCTTTCCTTACTTACATAAGTTAGTTAACTTATGTAAGTCAGAAGACTGGTGCCAATGGGTGTAGGATACCAAGTAGGGACCATCAGAGCACTTGGATTTTGAGCATTTTTGAAGACTTATTTTCAGTAAGGGAAGTTATCAAACTTGCAATAAATGTATTTAAATTTGTTTCTCAGTTCATCAAAGTTAGCTTGCTAACATGAACTGACTTAGCTAACAGTCACTGTACATTAGACTACTAATAGATAAAATTCCACTGAATGAATGTGTTGAGACATGTTTTGGTAGTAACCATTTGTCTTTACCATCGTTCACTGAATGTCCAAACGCATATTTTATTTCTTCCAACTGAAAGTGAAAAGTCAACAGATTTGAAGCTTGTTTTCTATTTTGCTGAAGTTGACGCTGTGAATGCAGTGTGGGCCTCCAGGTGTGGCAGCAGGTAAGCTCCATGCAAATAATGATAGCACCGACTGTGTTAGCTGCAGAGGCAGCTCTAAATTAAGCTTGTTGTAGTCACATTGGCTGGTTAATTAACCCGTTTCTATAGGTGCCTGCCTTCTCTTTCTGGGTTGTTCCCTCATTATCATGCTCAAGTTGCACAGCTGAAACAGCCCTGCTGGCAGTCTTTGTCCTTCAAGCGTAGGTCCTCTACCAGAGGGGTCTTGAGGGTCCTGCTCAGTATCTTAGCCTTTTCTAGGACTGTGCTCTTCTGGACTGAGATCTCAGATGTCATTCCTGGAATCTTCTGGAGCCACTCCCCCAGTTTGGGGAGCACTGCCTCAAGTAGTGATGGGAATTCCGACTCTTTTCAGAGAGTCGGCTCTTTAGGCTCGGCTCCCACAGAAGAGCCGGATCTTTCAGCTGCCAAGTGGCTCCTCAGATTTTAATTTAAAAAAAAGTGTAACATGAATTACTAATGTAAAAACATACATTATATCAAACATTTCTTTATATACTCAACATATAATAGAGTGCTCCAAATATAAAACAAAAGATTGGAACTCAGAAAACCAAGGGCCTTTGAGGGGTTTATCCTGTTTCTCCTACCTGATATGACCTGCCCTGTTTTGTTCTTCTAATTGCACTAATGGATGAACAGTTTGTATATGTCTGTGCAGGTTGTTTGTGGAGCCTGCTCGATATTAAATTTAAAATTTGCAGTCTACACTTTGTGTATCACATCAAAATGTGTCCAATCTTTACTACGTTTTCCGTCACTCATTTTCCTCACCGTTCCCGTATGTAGCCTCTATGTAAAGCGCAACTTCCTCTAGCTCTTTCCTGTCTCCGAGTGATTTTGCAGGAACTTTGTTTCTCTGGTGTTTGTTTTCTCCCTGCATGGTGTGTCCTTGGCTCCTCCTCTCCCGCTCAGTGTAGACACTCATATGCTGCCACTCATCTTAACCAATCATGTGCGGCGTCCACAAAAAAAAAAAAATGCAACAAAGGAAAAGAAAAAAGAAACGGCTTACTATCAGGAGCCGGCTCTTAGAGCCGGATCGTTCGCGACCGACCCATCACTAGCCCCAAGTGTTCCCATTACCACATCTTTCCTAGCTCTTCTATCATCCAGTGGTATTTCTTGAGATTCTGGTGTTCCTTCTTTCTGATGTTGCTATCACTTGCTATCTCTATATTTATCACTACACCCGTGCTTGTCCACCACTTATATATCTTACTGGTTAGCTATCACCAGTTTGTCCATCTGTATTTGGAAGTCCCACAGGATCTTCCAAATGCATAATTTCATTGTACCATGTACAATGACAATAAAGGGCTACTCTATTCTAACCTTAGCTTGCTCATTCTCAACCACCTTTGGGGCGTATCCCATTTTGACCTTTGCAATACTTGGCACAGATACCCCTGTATGCTATGCCAGCCACTTGGTGATAGATAGATAGATAGATAGATAGATAGATAGATAGATAGATAGATAGATAGATAGATAGATAGATAGATAGATAGATAGATAGATAGATAGATAGATAGATAGATAGATAGATAGATAGATAGATAGATAGATAGATAGATAGGTGGATGGATGGATACTTTATTGATACAGCAGCAAGAAAAATAGTACAATAAATCTACAATAAATAAACAAAGTGAAAGCAGAAATGCCACAGGCACAGTGTACTATACAAATACAAAATTGATGAAAAACAAATGAATAAAATATAAAAATATAGGCAAAAAAGAGTAAAAGGAGACTGGCATTGTGCAAGAGAATATTGCAAATTGCATTAATAAATAATATGTACACTAATTTGAAAGACCATTACAGGAAGATATAATACAGAAAGATGTTTTTGGAATCTTGTGTCCTGACGGGTGTGTTCACTTGTCACAGAAAGAAGAATTATTACAGTTTAATTTCCTGAAGCATTCTCTATGGCAGCAAGATTGAATTAGTCTGAGGGAGAAGGAGTTCTGTTGCCACAACAGTGTGGAGTGGAGCCGGTGAGATTAGCTGTCAGTGACTCAAATGCCTCCAAATTCTGACCAATGACGTTTACAGCCTTGTGAATCAGTTTGTTGATCTTGCTGGCATCTCTGGCACTTATGCTGCCCCCTAGCAGACAACAGCAAAGTAGATGTCATTCGCTACCACAGACTGGTGGAAGATCTGGTTATGGCGTTCGTTCAATGTATGCTCTGCCAGCTAGCGTCTTGCACCCTACTGTTATGTGCTGGATTGTCTCAGGGGCATCTCTGCACAGCCTGCACCTGGGGTCTTGCCTGCTGTGGTAGACCCCAGCCTCTATTGATTTTGTGCTCAGAGCTTGTTACTGTGCTGCCAGTTTTAGTGCCACTGTGCTGTCTTTCAGTCTAGTTTTGTTCAGCCATTCGTAGGAGAAAATCAGCCACTTCTTCTATCTGCTGGTTGTACAGGCTGTGCAGGGGTCTGTCCTTCCATGATGAGTCCTGTTTTTGGTCCTCTTCTTTCTTGGGTTTGTGCTGCCTGAGGTATTCATTAAACACGGGGGGGGGGGGGCTGTAGCTCAGGCGGTAGAGCAGGTTATCTGCTAATTGGAAGGTTCCTGGCTGCTCCAGTCTGCATGGGCAAGCTTGGGCCAGATACAGAACCCCAGGTTGCTTTCCGATGTGACTGCTGACGTATGAATGTTAGTACGCACTTAGTTGTAGAAGTAATGCTTGTGTGAATGGGTAAATGCAAACATGTTGTATAAAATGCTTTGAGTGCTCAGCTAGAGTAGGAAAACACCATGTAAGTACTAGTCCTTGCCCTCCTTCCTTCTGCTTAGTGTGCAGTCTCTATAATTCTTGATGTCAGTGTCTTTCATCTCCTCCTTTGGCCAGCTTACTATCTCAGCAGGGTATCTGACAACCTGTAGGGCTTAGGTGTTGATTGCCTAGATCTTGTCCATACAGCTTGCCTTACTGTTCCTAGCAGCCTTTTCATGGTTCCCATTTGCCTGTGGGATTCCAATTTTTATGGCCAGATGAGACGGAGATTGAGCTATTTGGCCAAAATGACAAGAGGTATGTTTGGAGGCGTAAAGGTGAGGATGTCAAACCTAAGTGTACCAACTGTCAAGGATGGCGGTGGCAGGATTATGCTGTTGTCAGTGGTATTGGTGAATTACAAAAAGTAGATCAAGTAATAAAGAAGAACTGCTGCCAAATTCTTCAATTTCACCTCAAATCAACAGCTAGACACAGTTATCAGGTCAGAGTTTGATCCACCATCCAGTACCATCTGGAAAGCAACTGATTGGCAGTGGCTTTATTTTTAAGCATGATGATCTCAAACACACTGCCAATGCAGTACATGCATACCTGGATGGAACACTATCACTCAGGTAGCTTCATTTGGCTTGGAAAAATTGTTTGCTTCTCCATAAAAAAAATTAAAAAAAACACTCTGTAAAGCTAAGACATCTTACTATTCATCACTGTTAGAAGAAAACAAGAAAAACCCTAGATTTCTTTTCAGCACTGTAGTCAGGATGACAGACTCAGAGCTCTGTTGAGCCAAGTATTCCTTTAACTTTCATTGTGATGACCTCATGAATTTCTTTACAATTATAAATTTAACCATAGGAGAAAAAATTATTCACAGGCATTCCTCAGACATGTCCGAGTACAAAAACTTTTAAAACAGCTGGTATTAGACTCTTTCTCTCCAATTGAACTATCTTTTACAAAAAACAAAACATGAAATAGTAGTTATATAGTAGCTATAAAACAGGTAACTGATCATCTGCAAGGGAAAGGTTTATTTGAAGAGTTTCAGTCAAGTTTAGAGTTCATCATAGTGTAGAAACAGTACTAGTGAAGATTACCAATGACCTTATGGCCTCTGACAGTGGACTTATTTTCTGCTTGTCCTGTTGGACCTCAGTGCAGCATTCAATACCACTGATCACAATATTTTACTACAAAGACTAGAACACATGTTGGGTATTAAAGGAACCTCTGTGCAGTGGTTTAAATATTATCTATCTGATATACTCCACTTGTTCATGTAAACGGAGAGTCTTCTTCATACACTAAAGCTGTTTATGGACTTCAGTGCTCTGTGCTGGGACCAGTTCTATTCAAGCTATGCATGCTTCCTTTAGACAATATTATTGGAAAACATTGCATATCTTTTCACTGCTTGACATATGAGACCCAGCTTTTGATTTTAATCTATGAAGCCAGATAACACAAATCAATGGGTTTGTTAAATTACATTAAAGACAAATTCAGAAGAAAAAGTAAATCAGGCCCCATCATATTTTAAAGATCTCATAGTACCATATTATCTCAATAGAGCACTTTGCTCTCAGACTGCTGGCTTACTTGTGGTTCCAAAAGTAGAATGGGAGGCAGATCCTTCAGCTACTGTATCAGACCCCTCCGCTGTGGAACCAGTTTGGCATTTGCGAGACATCCTCTCTACATTTAATACTAGGCTTAAAACTCTCCTTTTTCAACAAAGCTTAAAGTTAGGGCTGGATCAGGTGACCCTGAGTCATGTTGCTATTGTCTCAGGCTGCTGAGGGTTTCCCATGATGCACTGAGTGTTTCTTATCCAGCAGAACCAGGCTCAGGGAGGGGCAGCCATCTGCCATGTAGTTGGGGATGAGTTGAAGAAAAGAGAGCAAAAGACACTGTGGGAGATGGCAGCAGAGCTTAGTCATCACCAAAGATTAAAAACAATAGTGGTGTATAAAAATGAGGAGAGAAAAGAGGTGAATGGAAGTTTCTTCTTGTTAAAAGGAAGTTTTTCCTTCCCACCATCGCCAGGTGCTTGCTCCGGGTGTTGTCTGATTGTTAGTTTTTTTTCTTCTTGTTTTTATTTATGTGTTTTTGTTTGCTTAATATTGTAAGGTCTGTGGCCTACAATATTAAAGTGGTATTATTGAGTGGCAACTTAGAGGTTAAGAAGCAGGTTTGTTACTGAGGAGATACTGGTTTGAATCTTTGGAGTGGTATGGAAAAAAATGAGGTGGGGAGGATGAAGTGCTACTGCCTACTGTCATTAGCACCACAGCGAGCAAGGCCCTTGCTCTACGGGTGCTTTCTAGCTTCCCTCTTCTTTGGATGCACTACATGTGTGATGGGTCAAATGTAGAGATTTAATTTTGCTGCATGGTTATGTGACAAATCAAGCATTTTATAAATAGAATTGAAATGTATGTATTTATGATAAACAAGTATAGCTCATGTTTGAACAGAATATAGCTTCTACAGGCTTGCTAAAGACTGCAGTAATAGAATTCCTCACAGCTTGTTTTCTCTATACATTCAATGTGGCCACTTCGATTTTACTCAGCCATTAACAGCATTCACCTGTGTGGCTGCTACAACATCCGGTTATCAATTGGCTTCCAATTAGCATTCAATCATTTTCACAGGTCTGAATGAAATTCTGCGAGGTCAGACATATCCAGCATAGAGAGCATTGCTTTGTGTTGTCTCAAGCAAGCACTTTCCCTATAAATCATAATTCCTGGCAGTGATGAGGTGGAAGTCTGCCAAACATTTTCTATTTACTGTTGTTTTATAGGTGGATCCAGGCTTCTCTGTAGGGCTGGGGAGGGGGGGGGGGTTGTTGTTGTTTGTTTTGTTTTTTAATTTGTTTGCCATCCATGGCTGGAAAAGTGACAGCCACCAGAACCTGAGCTGAGCCTGAATCCTCACTGATTATTGCTAAAGCAAAAAGCAGGGTCCCTGTCTCTCAGCATTTTGGCACAAGCAGCGAGCAAAATCAAATGCAATAAAAGCATGTCTGGATTTGAGCTTGTTAAGCAAGAGAAGAGCCTTTAATTGCTTGGGCTTTGTGCAGCTTCACAAAGAGAAGGCATTGCTAATCTGTAGCTCAAGGGTGAATGTTTGTGACTAAAGAAGCAAAGATGTAAAGTATGGTGGAGGGTAAAGAAAGGTGTTTCACACAGTCAAGCTGCTGGCAGGATATTTAATTTTATCATCGCGTGTGCAAGTTTCACTCACAATGTCTCGATTGCAGCAGTGAGGACTGAGCTTCCTGTGATAAATCACAGGTTTAAAAGGTTGAAAGTCAGAAAAAACTACTGACTAAGAAAAAGGATAAGGAACAAATCACTCCACACACTGTTGTAACCTTTGACCTGTATTTTATGCAACTAACTTCAACATCGTTTAGAGCTGAGGGACTGTAAGAGCTGGAGAAAAAAATGCAACACGTTCCTCAACAGCAGTTTGTCAAACAGCATTTAGAAGTGCCACTTAGATCAGTTCTTCTGTACATCACCGGTATCAGCTGCTTCTTGGTGTTGTTAGTGGTGCTAATTTGCTAAAAATGCGTTGGAATTTGTGTGTATAACAATATGATTTAACATATTGTAAAAGTGTTACCAAATGTGGCTATTTAACAAATTTTAACTGTTTTTTTTTTTTTCATCTAACGTATACCTGAAGGCACATACGCTGCTCATGTCTTCATTTTCACAGTCACAGCAACTCTTCTGACAGTGAAACTAAAAACCCAGTGTTTCAAGGACTTTGGCAATAATCTTATCTGTGTTGGCTGTGTGAGAGGGTGGCTGTGGCTCAGGAGGTAGAGTGGTTCATCTACCAGTTGGAGGGTCAGTGGGTCGATCCCCTGGCTACTTCAGTCTGCATGTCAGAGTATCCTTGGGCATGATATTGAATCCCCCCAGCACCTCCACTGAAGTGAAAGAGCGTGTGCAAAAGTTAGACAAGGTGCTTAGGTACAGAAAAAAGTGCTTGAATGAATGCATGTATGATTGGGTGAATAAGGCTTGTAGTAATAAATGCTGTGAGTAGTCAAAGTAGAAAAGCACCAAGTACCAGTCCCTTTGTCACTCATGAGCATCTGTGTTTCAGCTTTGACAAATTAAACTACTACTTATGATCTGAACTACAGTCAAACTAGACATAATAGAAAAAGGGTCAATAATTTTGCTTTTATGCAGTGCCAGTGCATACAATATGGATATCTGTGAAAAAGTGTATTGTAGAATGCTTTCAGTGGTCAGTGAGGCTAAAAAGATAACACGTAAAAGCCACTCCACAATTTTAATGTAGGACTTCTCAAGTGAAGAGTCAAAAAGATTCTAGATTTGGTAAGATGTCCAGAAAATAATGAGCTGAAATACCCTAATTTCTCAAAGCTGCTGGTCTGCTGTTTATTGTCTGTCTGTCAAACCTGGAGTGGTGAAAAACCCTGAAAACATAGCTTTGCAAGCTACAAGTCACTTAACACTGAAGAAGCTGAACTCCAATAAAGCTACCTTTGGGAGAGAGGTGAAATAAAACTACTTTTGGAAAAGTAATTGGAAAAAGTAAAAAAGAAAAATGTGAAATTGACAATTTACATATAAAATGGAATTAAAACAGTGTCTGTCTCTCACCCCCCCCCCCCACACACACATTTATGACCTACAGTGGGTACGGAAAGTATTCAGACCCCTTTAAATTTTTCACTCTTTGTTTCATTGCAGCCATTTGCTAAAATCAAAAAAGTTCATTTTATTTCTCATTAATGTACACTCAGCACCCCATCATGACAGAAAAAACAAATGTAGAAAATTTTGTAAATTTATTAAAAAAGAAAAACTGAAATATCACATGGTCATAAGTATTCAGACCCTTTGCTCAGTATTGAGTAGAAGCACCTTTTGAGCTAGTACAGCCATGAGTCTTCTTGGGAATGATGCAACAAGTTTTCCACACCTGGATTTGGGGATCCTCTGCCATTCTTCCTTGCAGGTCCTCTCCAGTTCCGTCAGGTTGGATGGTGAACGTTGGTGGACAGCCATTTTCAGGTCTCTCCAGAGATGCTCAGTTGGGTTTAGGTCAGGGCTCTGGCTGGGCCAGTCAAGAATGGTCACAGAGTTGTTCTGAAGCCACTCCTTTGTTATTTTAGCTGTGTGCTGAGGGTCATTGTCTTGTTGGAAGGTGAACCTTCAGCCCAGTCTGAGGTCCTGAGCACTCTGGAAGAGGTTTTCTTCCAGGATATCTCTTTACTTGGCCGCATTCATCTGTCCTTCAGTTGCAACCAGTCGTCCTGTCCCTGCAGCTGAAAAACACCCCCATAGCATGATGCTGCCACCACCATGTTTCACTGTTGGGATTGTATTGGGCAGGTGATGAGCAGTGCCTGGTTTTCTCCACACATAACACTTAGAATTAACGCCAAAAAGTTCAATCTTGGTCTCATCAGACCAGAGAATAGACTATAGACAGGTGTGTGCCTTTCCTAATCAAGTCCAATCAGTTTAATTAAACACAGCTGGACTCCAATGAAGGAGTAGAACCATCTCAAGGAGGATCAGAAGAAATGGACAGCATGGGAGTTAAATATGAGTGTCACAGCAAAGGGTCTGAATACTTATGATCATGTGATATTTCAGTTTTTCTTTTTTAATCAATTTGCAAAAATTTCTACATTTCTGTTTTTTTCTGTCAAGATGGGGTGCTGAGTGTACATTAATGAGAAATAAAATGAACTTTTTTGATTTTAGCAAATAGCTGCAATGAATCAAAGAGTGAAAAATTTAAAGGGGCCTGAATACTTCCCGTACCCACTGTATAGTGAGATTTTCAGGTCAGGAAATCTCATGTGAAAAAGTGGATGAAGAAAGTATGCTGGTGTTTTTAGATGAGGCAGAAGTATGCACCCTGCAAACACATGAAGAAAAATGGTATTTAAATAATAATAATAATAAAGTATCTTAGAATGTCTGTATTTCTCAGAGGTGAGGCTGTGCAGACTCACTAATCTCCAAAAGAAAAAAAACAAGAAAAACAAAACAATATCTATATATTGTGGAACAATTTCAGAATAATATTCCTCAATATCAAATTGTGAAGACTTGAAGAATCTCATTATCTACAATGTACATTCAAAAGATTCTGAGAATATGAAGAAATCTCTGTGTGCAAGGGACAAGGCTGAAAACCAGCATGATTCTATCAGGGAAATTACTGCATGGGCTCAGGAACACTTCATCTGTGAGCACAGTTCACCATCGCAAATGCAGGTTAAAGCTCTGCCGTGCAAAGAAGAAGCCATACGTGAGCATAATCCGGACATACCACCATGTTCTGCGGGCCAAATTGAATTTAAAAATGAACTGAGGCGAAGTGGAAACCTGTTCTGTTCACCAGCTGAAAGCATTTGGTGCATCATGAAATGAAAAATATGACAGAAGACCCAGGGCTGTTGAACAGCTATAATCCTACATCAAAGAATTGGACAGCATTCCTCCCCCAAAGCTTCAGCAACCGGTCCTTAGTTCCCAAATGTTTCCAGACTGTTGTTCATAGATGAGGGGATTCGACATAGTGGTAAATATGGTTGTGCCCCAATTTTTTTGAGATGTGTCGGTGCCATCAAATTCAAAATGAACAGTTTTTTCTTAAAATTGTACATTAATCAGTTTAAACATTTGATATCTTTTCAATGTCCTACTGTAAATTTTTAAAAAAGGACATATGAAATTTTCAAATCATTGTAATCTATTTATATTAAATTTTACACAACAGTGTTTTTGGGTTGTAGTTTTCTTGCTTAGTTATGTTGTACCTCCTAATGCTTTGTTGCTCGTGAAATGTTAATATGCTCAGTTATGTTGTTTTAAAACACTTTAATGGGTTGTATCAGACATTAGACATCACTGACATTACTGTTTAGTTTGGAGGACGTGTTATCAGAATTATGGATTGCCTTTTATAAATGCAGTAAACTGCAGGAGGGCTCTGTACCTCCTCCTGTCTGTGGTGGAAAAAATACATTGAGCTCTGAAACCAAACTGATGCTCAGATTTATTGAAAGAAACCTTCGCAAAGGAGTCGAGAGCACAAAGCCTTCACACCAGCATTGATACTGAAGAGGAAAGATAAAACCTCATTTATACTCATGTGTGGATACAGTTCTGTTCTGGCTGTGAAGAGTTTTCCTCCCACCATCATGTTGGCACCAGCATGATAATGACCTGTGTCATGACCTTGGACACAACTTACATTTTAGTTTTCTTATCTTTACAGAACTCAGTCTTTGTACAGGAAAATTACAATTACAAACCCCAGGAGGGACCACAGAGGTTATTAGAGTTGAAACACATTTCTTTCCATTAGTCATCTGTAATATAACAAATGCTTTTTGGTTATTATTAAATGTAGTTCACCACAACACCTTATTGTACAATACATTTTCCGTAAACATTGGACAGTCTGAAGAACCCGAAACTCTGCTTGTGTTGTCTCAAAATTTGTCTTTGGTGGGGGAAGACAAACTTAACTGAAGAAGTTGTTCTCCTCCTCCACTTTGTAGTTACTTTCTACTGCTATTAATGTCATATTTCAGTATTTATTTAGTATAATACTATAGAATACTAGAAAAATCAGCACTTCAAAGAGAATTCAGCTGAGCACTGCCAGCCTGGAATAAATAAAGATTTGTTCCTAGAAGTCCTTGACAAATCAAACTTTCTATGTGAAATTCCCTGTTAGATATTGCAGCTCCCATCCTGCTACCAGGCACTGTCATATGAATACATATGCAGTCATCATACATTATTTACAGTATTGCATAGGAAGTACAGTGGATACCTGCTGCACATAATCACATGTGCTACTGATCTCATCTGCTGCTAGAAAAACAGGCCAGGCAGACTCTTGGTGCAGAGCATCACTTGTCTTCTCTCTGAGCCTCCAATCAATGCATCTGAACTGATATGGACTGGAGCTTCGTATTGATCCACTCTGCCTTGTCTTTGTCCTCAGTCATTATGGAGATGAGAGCGTGACCTTTTCCAGAGGTGTAAGAGTGGAAAGGAAACTGTTTAACAGCCTTCAGGAGAATGAGTCCCAGGGGGCTCTGAGACTCTGCTTTACAGCAGATTTAGACTTCTGCTGTGAATGTAGATATGATGGAGCCTATACAAATGGCTGACACCATTGCCAGCATTCACGCTTGTACATGGTGCATGCATCCTTTGTTGATTGCCTGTGTTAATGTTCTGGTGTTATATACATGGTGCCAACCATGATAGAAAGAAATAAAATGCTGGGACTTTAACAATAATAATAATAATAATGGGGGGGGGTACGGTTTTCTACTTCTTTGTACATTCCTTCACATCCATCTAGTTTCTCTCTGCAGGAATCTGACTCTAGTCTCTAGTCCTGTGAAAAATTAAGTACACCTTTACTGTTTCCATAGGAATTACGGGGGTAAGTAGAAGGCAGGTGTTGTGATAATTAAATGCACTTGATTAACTGATCATGAGCAAGTGCGACCACCTCTGTATAAACATTAGTTTTGGCAGTTTGCTGGTCATAACCAATCAGGTGTGGGTGAGTATAATGCAACAATTTTCCCAAATGTGGACATCGCAGCAAATTCACCCCAAAGTCAGACCATCCAGGGCTCAGAGAAACTGCAAAAATCCCAAGAGCTACATCTCAGACTCGACAGGCCTCACTTGGCAAGTTAAAGTTCATGACTGTACAAGTACAGAAAGGCTGAACAAGTATGGCTTGTTTGCAAGAATTCAATTCAATTCAATTCAATTTTATTTATATAGCGCCAAATCACAACAAACAGTCGCCTCAAGGCGCTTTGGATTGTGGGTAAAGACCCTACAATAACACAGAGAAAGAGTTGCCAGGAGAAAGCCTCTTCTCTCAAAAGAATATGGCAGCCTAGCTCAGGCTTGCAAAGCTGCATCTGAACAAAGCTCAAGACTTCTAGAACAAAGTCCTTTTGGACATAACAAAACAACTCATACCAACTGCTAAGCATGGTGGTGGAGGGGTGGTGATTTGGGCTTGTTTTGCAGCCACAGGTAGTTGGCACCTTGTAGTCACTGAGTTGACAATGAACTCCTCTGTATACTAAAGTATTCTAGAGTCAAATGCAAAGCCAAGAGCCAAAATTTGGCTGAAATTTAGTCATGCAACAGGACAATGATCCCAAGCATACCAGCAAATTTACGCCAGAATGGCTGAAAAATAAAAGAATGAAGCCGTTTCAGCAGTCTAAGGTCCAGACTTCAACCCAATTGGAAAGCTGTGGTGGTGCTGTGAAGCATAATTTCATAATCACCCGACTCTGCCATAGCAAATGTGTGTAGTTCATCTAAATGCTGTTTTGCTCTGAGCCAGCTGAGCTGCTGCATAATTCCAAGGTTACTACAGTGAAGAAATTGGGAGCAACATCGTTGTGCTCAGGTTGAATAAAGCATCATAATATCAACATCATCATAATAATTTTCAACTGAATTCCAAATAGTAATTTATCTGGAATATCTATTTGCACTGCTGCAAGAAAAACAAATACTGGATTTAAAAAAGGAAAAAAACAATGTGACTATTTCCAACAACCTTGCCAATGTAATCTACAAGTGACTGTAGACACCAAAACATGCAGTGTCATAAGATGTGGAAGTGCGCATGCAAAATGCAGACTCGGAGGACAGAGTTAAATGAACAGAAATCTAACCTTTATTAAGATGAAGGAGTTGTGCAGTGGGTGGCAGAAAACAATGTCCAAAAATTGTGGGAGAGGCAGAGGGAAACATATGCGGAACAAACAGCAGGGAAAAAGTACAACATGACAAAAAAACATAACAAAGGCAAACTGAGGGCACACGAGGTAATCAAGGGAAGTGGACACAGGAGGGTGATGACTCAGCTGAAAAAAAATCCATTATGCTGAGACAGGAGAAGTAAAACTAAGTACTAGGTACAAAAGATACAGGCTACCAAAACAAAAGAGAAAATATTCAGAACACAGAGACAATGATTCTAACATACAAACTTCACACAGAAAGGAAAGCTGAGAAAAAAAACAACACAACTGTATACAAATCTAATCTCTGAGCAAAATATTAACTCAAACCCTGAACACTGAGACCAAGAACTCAGACTAAAGACAATGATCAAGAAGAAACTAACAAACAAAGAACCTAATGGACCATTAAATGATAAAAAACAATTCAGATGTCTAAAACTGAAAACCTCAGTCTAACCCATAACCATGATATACAGATCGTAAGTGATTAAGATTGAACAAAAATGAGAATGCTTTAGCCTTTCACTGATGCTATCTGACTATTTAGATCAATATGAGAGAGCTGACCCTGGATTTTCACCAGTGCAGTGGAACTGATCGAAATTTATTTTCTAGCAAAATATGAAAGAAGGCAACCTTACAAACACAAGAACACAAGCTTTCACTCTCTACTCAAGAATAAGCTCCATTCACCTCACAAAGGCTTTGCTTCTTTAGTCATCCCAACGTAACAGCCCTGGTGGTGGTTCACTGGATTGCTATCCGATATTAAACTCCATTTAAAACAAGAGGCAAGGTCCAACTAATAGAAACATCTTGTATGCATTGTTTGTATTGTCAGCGGTATATGTATCTCTTTTAACAGGTATATTTTATTTCTAGGAGAGAAGAGTCGCTCCTAAAGAGGAACAGTGCAGGGAATTTAGTGTCATAGGAATATATTGAATACATTATGATATGCCATTACTCTGTAATTCTGCCCTGATTCCTGGCTTTTCCACTCCAGCCATGAGTAAAGCACTCTTCCATGATTTCACTCCTCTTCTTTTAGGGGCGTACCCTTGGGCAAGATAGTGAACACCTAATTGCTCCCAGTGCATCCATTGGAGCATAAGTGTGTTTGAATGTTAGGTAAAAGTGTTAGGTATGGATAAAAGCACCGAATGTGTGTGATTTGCGTGAATGAGACTCGTAGTAGAAAGTGCTTTGAGTGCTCAGATTGAGTAGAATGTGCTGTGTAAGTGCCACTCCATTTACCATTTATAATTCTTCAGCCTATTCAACTGGCTGACACTGGAACAGGCTCAACAGGTGAAGACGTCACTAACCAACCTGTATTCTTCAAAGTAAAACGCTGCGCACACTCCGCTGTGACCCTTTCATCACTATAGTCACAATGTGTCAGAAACACATGTCTGTGGCCTGCTGGAATCCTGTCAGTGCTTCATGTGCTGCACTCACATTAAGCGGTCAGCCAATCTATTTTGAGAAGGTTAAATCAAAGAAATCCCATTATAGGGCACAGAAGGGGTTTGTTTCAGTTCTTTCTCCTTTTTTCATGTTTGTTTTTAGTATGTTTGTGGCGAGACATCAGATGCTCCCCGCTATAAAGAGACTATGTAAGTGTTCTGTTTTGTTCTTTCTACAGATGAAGAAAGGAAATCTTTATATAAGGAGGACTTTCAGGGTCACTTCTCCTCACAGCATAAACAACCTTCATCTGCACTAGATGTGGATGCTTACTTTGTAAAAATATGCTTGATATACTGTAGTTCAGCTGACTGACTGATCAAAAGTGCTTAAAAATAATCCAAAGATCAGTCTTTGGAAGCACAGGGTAGATCTCTTCTTCCAGGGGATGTGTGTCTCCTACTGTAAAGTCCTTTGAACTTTAATTAGAGGGATTTGTACAGGAATCATGGTTTATTTAGGGGGAGGCTTAAAATCAGTTGTGGCTCTTTGACAGCTTTGGGGAAAGACATCAAAGATTCTGTGAAGGTGTTTTGCCCCTTTTCACAATTGTCCTCTTGCTGTATCACAGAAACGAGAAAACTGCTGCTGAGGTGAACAAAAAGCAAAAGGAAGGAACAGCACACAGCTTTCTTTGTGAAGACGAAATTTTGACACATTTTACAGACTGCGTTAATATGCTGCTTTGATATACAGTACTGGGCAAAAATTTTGAGTCATCTGTAATTATTTTTATATTTTGCTGGGAAAATGGGAAAGGAATGCAGCAATTTATTGAAATGTACGGTATATAAGGCAAAAGACAGTTTGAACAATTCTACTTTTATTTATATTTATTCTCCAACAACTCTCTCAGGGAAGCTTTCTTTTAATTTCTTTGAGTAGTCTTCAGAAACAGTCCTTCTGGCTTCTTGAAGAGATTTCAAAAGCTCTTCTTTGGATGTTGGCTCCTTGTTGTCCTGTTCTCTGTCCAGATGATCCCACACTTCTTCAATATTGTTGATAATGTTGAGGTCTGGGCTAACTCATAGTGTTCCATTGTATGCCTTTCTGTCCAGATATGCTTTTACTGCACTGGCAGTCTGTTTGCAGTTATCATGGTGAAAAATGAAGCCAACAAATAATTGCCTCAATGCGTATAATATTGTAAAGTAAAGACCATACAATAATACAGAGAAATACCAAAAATCAAACAAACCTCTATGAGCAAGCACTTGGCGACAGTGGGAAGGATAAACTCCCCTTTAACAGGAAGAAACCTCCGGCAGAACCAGGCTATTTTTTTTTTTGTCCATCCATCATTCCATCCATTTTCATCTGCTTATCCTTTTCAGGATCACAGGAGTCTATCCCAGCTGTCAGAGAGGCAGCGTACCCTCTGGACAGGTCGTTAGCCTATCACAGGGCTAACACAGAGAGACAGACAACTACACATGTGGCCAGTTTGAGAATCACCAAATAACCTAACCCCCCTAACTGCATGTCTTTGGACTGTGGGGGGAAACCGGAGCACCAAGAGAAAACCCATGCAAACATATGCTGCCAGTTAATCATTCATTCATTCATTTGAACATAATTATATTGAAACTACCAGGTGGGGCATTTCCAGACGAAAAATCTATGTAATTCTGGTGTGGATCCAGATCATTTGCTGTAAGAAAGATGGGGCAATTGCACTGGCATGAGTAGCAGTATGCTTTTATAGCTTATTTCATTGATCGTTTAATCTGACAGCCCTCTTTTCTAATTAATCATCAGTCAGTTTAGTGTAGAAAACATTAATGCCATAGATGAATTTAGCTGCTTGGAGAATCTCAGACTTTAGACTGGCATACACCATTTACTATGAGTAATTTCAAGTATTTTCAAAGCTTTCTCCTCCTACTGTGTCTGTCATATTACAAAAACACAAGCATATCCATTGCATCATAGACCTTGTAGCAGCAAGCTGGAGGCAGACGTCCAGTAAATTAATTTAGGATTCCTTATTTTTCTTGTTGACATACCTGCCAAAATACTCAATTGTGTGCAAAGAGCTCTGCGCATGTTTGACAAGTGAGTTGCTGGGTGGGAAGTGGCACAGCTACAATAAAGCCTGATTGTTTGAAGCAGATAGCTATTAGACGGCAGAGAGTGGGAGCTATTATGGTGGAAATGAAGCATTGTTAACGAAACATAAACTTCTCTCAGTGGATGATAGCCTCCTGAAGGGAGTGCACCTGTGAGATTAGATCGCACAGGTGCACTTGGGAGGGCAGCACTAATCATTAGATTGGGAGAATTATAGCGGCTCATCAAATCTCCTCAGGAACGAATATTAAGTCTTATTACAAGGAGGAGAGGGAGGGAGGGTAGAATCCACTAATGTGAGCAATTTATGAGAACTCTTTGGGTTGTACAGTTTGGTTTTTTTACAAGACGTTTCCCATTTGCCAACTGACTGACCGCACTAATGCACTGCTTCACATAAATAAGTGTTGAAAACAAGTTTGGCTTAATGTCATCTTTAAAGGATGGAATAACTTTGCTTGAGCGAGTACAAGGCTATATGAGTAAATACTTCTGTCGCCACCCAAAAGCATGAGACAGGGCCTCTCTGCCTTGATGAGCACTGGACAGAGAGAGATAAAGAGGGGCAATGAATTTCAGATTAATTCTGCAATATAAAGTTTTACTTTCTGCTGTCAAAAATCACAAAATATGTTTCAATTGCACAGCATTTTGAAA
>JAMQGT020001847.1:0-14001 GCA_024447675.2 Pterophyllum scalare
GCTGGGTTTTGGTTTGTTTTTTGGTGGTCTGGGAGCAGGCACCGTCTCTATGGGGATGGGGTTTTTGGCGGGATGGCAGGAGGAGGGAAACTGTGGAGAGGCATGTAAGACTGCAACTCCGTTTCCTGGTCTCAACCGTGGGCAGTCAGGTTTTAAGAGGGTTAATAATTTTCGCCAGATTTCTAGAAATGAGAGCTGCTCCATCCAAAGTGGGATGGAGCAAAGTGGGATGAGATGCATTCAAAGCAGGTGTGGTGTGTGTGTGTGTGTGTGTGTGTGTGTGATTGTACATGTCTTTCCCACACTCAGTGTAATGGCAGCTCAGGTGTCTGTTATAGTCTGATGAACCCCCCAACCCCTCTGATAATTTCTATTTTAATTGCAGTTAGCTCTGAATAAATTAATTCTAATTTGTTTATTTTTAGATTTTTCAGTTACATTGCAGGTATTTATACTTGCAGCTGCAGATCTCATGTCTATGTCAAAGTACTCTCTGACCTCTGTATAGCCTCTGTTAGTTTGGCAAAAACATCTGCCAAATCAAACAAATAGAGGTACCCGCTGTTGCAACCCCCTGTGAATAAGAGCGCTGTCAAAAGTAGCTCCTCTTCCATGCTGTTTTACTATTTCAATGTTTGAAAGACCAGCAGGTATCTGTCTCTGTGGGAACCTTGGCAAATGTGTGGTGTTCTTGGGACAATGTCAAGGTCCAACCCTTACTCTGTCAGCAATGTTCCATAAAAAATACAAACACACATGGCATGTATAGGTTCACAGTTTCAAGCATCTTTAAAACACCATTTTTCTTGATTTGACCCACACAAGTGAATGCTTCAGTGAAATCTTGATACCATCAGGCTATAAAGTGACATGACAATGACTCATAAACCCTAGGAAAAAATACAGTGTTTGAAATAAACAATACGTTCTGCATGAAAGTTGATTGTGAATGGTTTAAAGCCATATTCTGCCTAATCTTATTAATTATTAATTCTCTGATCTGCTTATAGTGTAGTAGAGCTGTTTCTAGCAGGTGTCCCTAACAAACAAGACTTGCCTCAGCTAATAAATCTTCTTTAAATATGGTTGCCTGAAAAGCCTCAATACAATTAACAATCTACACATCAATGAATTTTGTTCTGTAAATTGTTCTTGTTTTAGGTCGTTTAATTTAAAAAATGCCTATATTAGCCAGTAGATGTCACCATTGCTATAGTAAGACGGTGAAAATGGTGGCCGTGGTGGTGGTGGTACGTGCGTGTGAGTCCACAAAATGTATGCTTCTTTGATTGTATATTATCTCTGTGAAACTTTTAGTCAACTTAGACAAATAATCCTATCCTTATTCTTCAGGCACTGGCTTTTTGATTTGTCATCACCCAAACTTCAATCTTGAAATACTGTAGTGTAAGCTCTACATGCGCTATAGTTAAGGCAACTGAAAATGTTTCCATGATGAAAACATTTGCTGTGCATGAGAGTGACATCTTAAACACAATGCATCTAATCTGACAAGACTGCTAAATGAACAAACAAAATTTGCTTTAGATGCATAAAATGTCAGAACACGACAAAAAAAAAAAAATCCTCAGTAGCTCCATTGAGATGCCTTTTGTGTGTGTGTGTGTGTGTGTGCTGTGTGTGTATGTGTGTGTGTGCTTTTGTGTGAACTCGTGAGCATTATAATAATCTAACCTGATGTAACAGAGGGCAATATTTGTGAAGCTGACTTAAGAAGGGATGGATAGACAAGAGGAAGTGAAGAAAAGATCTGACATCTAAGGACAGGTTCCCATGCTCTGATCCTCTAAGACAAAGGCTGATGGGATCATGTTGGATGACACTTTATTCTTTGTTAGATTTCATTACTAACATGTCCACGCAGATGCTGTGTGTGTGTGTGTGTGTGTGTGTGTGTGTGTGTGTGTGTGTGTGTGTGTGTGTATGAAGTAAATGCAGCTCTGAAGCCACATGTTGGTGTCAAAGGGGATCTCACTGGAGGAGCAGATTTGTTTGTCATGATGGCCACAGTTCAGTCCCTCCTGCTATTCATTGCTGCTCCCCATTTATGTCAGTTCCCCTATCTCCTCACTTTATTCACCTTCTGAAGAGCTGTCTCTTAATTAGAAATAACTCATTTCAGCACCTCCCTTCTTCATTATTTTGTAGCAGACAAGATCAATATCCAAGGGCTGTGTTGCTGATTTATTCGGGTGGTTCTGAAACTTTTTCTGGCATGTTCTAATTCAGAACTCATAAAAAGTTCACACTTCAGAAAACATTTTTTTTTTCATTCACAACAAAAGTGATTCAAGCTGACTCTACAATGACATAATTTATTTTTCCTTAAAAATCATATCCATTTTTTTCCATTGCAGTGGCTCACCTGCAGTGCACCCCAGCTGCAGTGGCTCTGCACCCCATCAGTGGAGTCCACCCCACCTTTTGAAAATACTAGTGCACTCTTTTTGGGTTTGTTCTGTATCCACTTAGACAGTTTTAGCTTGGCTCGAGACTTGACTAATGTGACTTACACATAGAGATAGTGACTGCTATCAGGTGACGTATGTAAACCCTGGAGGAGAGGGAAGCAAATCTAAGCACCTCTTCCTTAGAAATGTTTGATGGAGTGTGTGTTCTGTTACATTGATCCATCATCTCCATTCTTTCAAAAAACATTGGGATGCTTGTGAGAAGGACAACAATCCAGCCCGTCAACACACATCCAGTCAATCACCTTAGAGCTTTGATTAACACATTTAAATTACCTTGCTCATAGTAGGCCTTGGAGGAAAATGCACACACACATACAAATGCACACACACACACATACACACTCTCATTTCTGTAGAAGTGCAATTTCAGCTGGCAGACAGCATATGCGGTGTTGTTGAGTCTCTATTTCATGTAACGGGTACCGTGCGTGTTTAACACATTCATTTCCTTCACCTGTGCCATGTCACTTATTCAGTGTGTGAGTAAATGTGCTGAAATGTGTGGAATAGAATGATTCACCTCAGCTTACATAAAACCTTTGTCTATATTTAGTGCCAGCATGACTCCAGATTTCTGCACTGAAGCTATCAGCCACACATTGAGATGTGCGTGGGCCTGCCCTGAGCTGACTGCGGTCCTGGAATCATGCTCTGCAAAAATGACAAATAAATATGAGTTTAAGCATCTCTTGAATGTATAATGTTCCATGTGCACTGACACTACACAGTTATATGTAAAGGTGCAGAAAGGTGAATGTAAAGAAGAGGAAGAGAAGGATTCATTGACACTGGGCAGCTGAAAAAATATTTTCTGCAACATAATTCAACACTAAGAGTTTAGCCCAGCTAACCATATAAAAATATAATGCATTAATGCAATTCAATGCAATTTTATTTACATAGTGCCAAACCACAACAATCACCTTAAGGTGCTTTATATCATAAGATAAAGACCCTACAATAATACAGACCCCCCCCCCCAAAAAAGATAAAATAAAATAAAATAAAATAAAATAAATAAATAAATAAAAATCAGTCTTCATGAGCAAGCACTTGGTGACAGTGGCAAGGAAAAACTCCCTTTTAACAGGAAGAAACCTTCACAGAACCAGGTTCAGGGAAGAGCAGTCATCTGCCATGACTGGCTGAGGGTGAGAGGAGGGAGACAGGATAAAATACATGCTGTGAAAGAGAGCCAGAGATTAACAATAACTAATGAATAAATTAAGACAACAAAAGAAACAAAAGAAAGCAAACCTCTGCAATATCCTGGGGATTTCAGCAGTTATTAGACCAAAATATTAAATTGAATCATGAAATGCTTAGTCATCAGTTGTCATAGATAAATTTTATTTCCCCATGAAAACATTTCAAAATTATTCAATATTGTTAAGGGAAACAATGTAATGTTCATAAAGGAGAACCTTTAGAAATCTGTGGAGAACGTTTTCCCTGTAGGAAATAGATGTTTGTTAATTAGAATTTAGCATCATCTTTGAGAAGATGAGCCAATATTTGAACATTATACTGATAAAAAAAAAAGTCTCATATGTAGCCTTTGTTATTCGTTGGTGTCCAAGACCAGGCTGTTGTGCAACTCTGCATATGAATTGAGCTTCATTAACAGATACACTGAGAACAAGTCCATTGTTCACAATTACTTCACACAGTAATTGAGCTGACCGTAAAACCAGCCATGCTTTGCAGTAAGTGAGAAAGATTCTAACAGAAACCTTCGTGGTGTTTGAACCAACTGTTGTGATTTTTGAATCATGTTGTGCTTTCATATTTTTCATTTTTTCCTTTGTGTGAATGCAGAACAATGAGAATATAATGGGCAGTAATATTATTGTTTTATTAACAGAACCCCCTTTGATTTTCAGTTCAAAAGCTAAATGCCCTCTGAAAAAAAGAGATCTCTAAGCTCCCCACCTTCGGTGTGACATTCAGAGTGATATGACATGATATTGACACTGTGGCTGATAAAACCTGAGCTGAGCTGTGACCCTGAAGCACAGCTTGATTCTAAGAGGTGTATCAAATAAAATATCTATCTATAAATATCAGCCTGCAAATGATACTTTCTGCACTTCTCGGTTTAGTGACAATAAGAAACTGTTATGGGAATCAAAAGATTGTTATATTATTGAAGTCAAGTGTCATTTTGTCTCTCTCTGTTTGTGTGTGTGTGTGTGTGTGTGTGTGTGTGTGTGAGTGTGTACAATAAACACTGTGTCTGAACTTTAGTATTGTATATAACAAATTAAGAGACAATCTTTCATACTACTTTGTACGACTTTAGAAATTAAGAGTTTAAGCTGAAGGTAAACATTTGCTCTCACTCTCATGTGGTATGCACAGGGCCACCCTGCCAATCTGCTGTAATCCCACAGTAATCAGACCCTGAGGCTGTATGGCAGAACAGATTGACCTGCCTGCTCAGCCAAACCACTGCAGGCTTATACTGTAAATACAGTTAAAGCCTGCATGCTTAACTAAATGTTTTACATTTGTCCTTTCAACACTGCTGATTAACTTTTCGAATGCACCACTTTCCATAGCACGTATCATTATCTACCACTTTTCCCTTTCTATACTTCAGAGGCATTCACTTATTTTGCGCTTTAGACACTTTGGATAAATGTGAATCCTGAAATACCTAAATTTTAAATTCATTGCTGTTCAGTAGCTGAAAACATAAAATTCATAAAAGTTTTCTTCTTCTTCCACCTTCTTTATAATGTCACATCCAAGCAAAGAAAATTCCATTCAGAAGAAGGATCTGCAGTTAATGTGCCCATACACCTGGAAAGCACAGTCATAATAGTGCAGTTTTGAACATGGCTGCCTCTTTATACAAGTAAATTAAACATGTAATTTAGGAGATGGTTGATCAGGTAACTATAAATGTTAAAAATAGAACAAAAATTACTTAGTGCTTATTTAATACTGTCGGCATCTAGTACAAATTTTGATGTCCTCTAAAAATCAAATAAACAATGGGCTTATTTGTGGGAGTTTTATGATTCATATTTAAAATGTGTCCTTAAGGACAATATACTCTTCATGCAGGGAAAAGGGAGTTTTCTTCATTTCAACAACTCAAAAATAAAAGAGCATGCATCATAAACTTTTTTTTCTTTTAGACATTGTGAGAGCAGAGCTGTCATATGAAACATTGTTCTAAATGACAAAACTACACTGAGGGAGATGACAAGAAACATGCTGTGTTTGTGGGTGTGTGTCAGTGATAAAATAAGCATATGGAATCATGAGCTCTATTATACTGTTAATACAGATTGCACCCTTGTTAGCTTTCTTACTGAAATCTGTAAACATACAGCAAGAGTTTCTGAATCCTCCCCCCGCCCATCTGTATGTGTAGTTCAGTGTTGACATACTTTTTCTTGTACATAGTCTTTCATTTTGCCTCTTAGTTGTTTTGATTTTAAAGTCACTTCCATCCTCTTGTACTGTGAGGTACTGTACATTCAATAGTATATGTATATTTGTGCCAGGGCAAGCAAGGCAAACACTGCTTGTCCAATCTAATCTAAAATTAGACATTGATTAAAAATAAAAGTGAAAGTAATGTCTCTCCTTGCATGTTTCAAACAGCATAAAGCTTCTCACCTGTTTGTATCCATCCAATAAATTGCTGTCATTTTGTGGCTGTAGTTGGCTATTGTCTCTGGAAGCAGGCTTTATTCCGCTTAACTCAGAGCCACTGAAATCTGTAGTGTATTTCATGACTTGAGCTGGATAAGCTGTGAGACCAACAGCTTTTTTGTGGCTCTTTGTGCATGCTCATTGTGAATAAACCTCTGGTCTTTAGTGGGAAACTGATGGTAAACTAGCGTTCTAGACAAACTGCTCCTGACTCTGCTTTCACTGCTCTGAGATCAGTTATGATCTGCCCATTGTGTGGAAACAGAGCTAGCATCAGCAAGTAAGTGAGCTTCTGTGATTTATCCTCTTAACTTTCCTCTGTAATGTAGAGGAGTTAGAGCGTAGTGTGAAAAGGTTTTTAATAACTCCTTTAGCATGTTAGCAAAGAAGCCTTGAATATAGAGAGGGGATTCAAATCCTGCTATGTATGGTTTTACTAAAAGAAAAAAGTTGAACAAATATTGGGGATTAGGGGTGGGGTTGCAGGGAATCATCATTAAGCATAACTGGTGGCATGGCTACTTTGACAGATATCCATCCTTTATATAGTCAGGGGTGTGAAAAAAGTCTCCTCTGATCTTGTGAAACATGCTGTGAGAGGACTGTTTTCCATTTTTCTGAAGATTTCAAGATTTCACTCTTGCTTCAACCATATTCTGATGACATAGACTCTTGACAAAGACTCTTTGGATATCCTTGAGTTTTTTTATATCCTGCATTTTCACTAGCTGTTTTGTGGTCACTGAGTTTATATTTAGGTAGGATCTGTTTGTATTTCACTTCTGACCCAATGAGCATACACAGCTAACAAAATTCTTTTTATAGGTCAGAGCAGCAGTGATGTTTGTGCTTCATTTTTGTATGTTCCTGATTTTTAGGCAAAAATTTTTCTGTTCACCTCTGTACTCCATTCTTGCCTACTTCTGTGCCTTGCTTGATCCCCATATCACCTTGGGCCCTTCACACCCCTCTCTGAATTTATCTCTTCCTCTTATCCGCTCCGGTGCCTTTTCGCCACCATGACCTTTTTGCTATCTCCCTTGCCATCTACTTCATCTCTGAAGAAATGTTCCTCATAATCTCTCTCCCTTATTCTCCAGGTTTACTCACACTCTCCCCCTCAGGCAGGGTGAGTCAGGTGTGACCACATCTCTGGTTTCTGAGAGCTGCTTGGGCTACAGATCACACACGCTAACAAACTGCGATCTCTAAACAGTACAGCACATACTCCCCAAGCATCAACAGATATGTATTTTTATATTTGTCAGAGTCTTGCTCACCAGTATTGCTGTGGTCACCTCACAGTTCAGGAAGTCAAAACAAGCACACAGGTGTCAGACTTGTCCATGTGTGTTTAACTGCACAGCTCAGTGCATGCCATGTCCCGTGTGATGTATTTTCTGCATTATTTTCTGGTACATTATTCAAATTATACACACTCTGTGTATGTTTGTGTTTATGAATAATGTCAGAGCATCAGAATACACACACAGCATAAAATAATATTCAGTTGGTCCTGAGCGTGTATGAATTCCTGTGGGAGACACTATCTGCAGTGTGTCACAGCGTATGTTGCATTATCTTCAAATAATGCCACCAAAGATATTGTAAAGAATATGATGTGCTTTCCATATGTTAGATGTTATTACCAGCTGTGATAGCAAGCTGATATTGTTTTTATTTTGCGAGTCTGTCTTTGAGTTCCATCCATCCATGCATCCATCCATCCAACCATCCATGCATCCATCCATCCATTCATCCATCTATTTTCTTCTGCTTATCCAATTCAAGGTTCTGAAGCCTGTTACAGCTGCCATAGGGTGTGAGTTGTCATTGCTAAATACACCCACTGATAATCACATGGCAGCAACTCAATGCATTTAGTCACGCACACGTCGTTAAGATGACCTCCTGAAGTTCAAACGGAGAATCAGAATAGGGAAGAAAGGTGATTAAAGTGACTTTGAATGTGGCATGGTTGACGGTGTCAGACGGGCTTGTCTGAGAATTTCAGAAACTGCTGAGCTATCAGGATTCTCCCACACAACCATCTCATCCAGGATGGCACATCAATGTGAGCTGTGGCCAGAAGGTTTGCTGTGTCTATCAGCGTAGTGTCCAGAGGCTGGAGGCGCTACCAGGAGACAGGCCAGTACACCAGGAGACGTGGAGGAGGCCATAGGAGGGCATCAACCCAGCAGCAGGACCACTACCTCCGCCTTTGTGCAAGGAGGAACAGGAGGAGCACTGCCAGAGCCCTGCAAAATGACCTCCAGCAGGCCACAAATGTGCATGTGTCTGCACAAACGGTTAGAAACCGACTCCATGAGGCTGGTATGAGGACCCGACGTCCACAGATGGGGGTTGTGCTCACAGCCCAACACCGTGCAGAACGCTTGGCATTTGCCAGAGAACACCAGGATTGGCAAATTCACCACTGGCGCCCTGTGCTCTTCACAGATGAAAGCAGGTTTGCACTGAGCACA
This sequence comes from Pterophyllum scalare, assembly GCA_024447675.2. Lineage (NCBI taxonomy): Eukaryota > Metazoa > Chordata > Actinopteri > Cichliformes > Cichlidae > Pterophyllum > Pterophyllum scalare. The sequence continues at coordinate 8,651 of JAMQGT020001847.1, forward strand.
TGTGACAGAGTCTCGGAGATGCCGTGGAGAGCGATCTGCTGCCTGCAACATCCTTCAGCATGACCAGTTTGGCAGTGGGTCAGTAATGGTGTGGGGTGGCATTTCTTTGGAGGGCCGCACAGCCCTCCATGTGCTCGCCAGAGGTAGCATGACTGCCATTAGGTACCGAGATGAGATCCTCAGACCCCTTGTGAGACCATATGCTGGTGCGGTTGGCCCTGGGTTCCTCCTAATGCAGGACAATGCTAGACCTCATGTGGCTGGAGTGTGTCAGCAGTTCCTGCAAGATGAAGGCATTGAAGCTATGGACTGTCCCACACGTTCCCCAGACCTGAATCTGATTGAGCACATCTGGAACATCATGTCTCGCTCCATCCACCAATGTCACATTGCACCACAGACTGTCCAGGAGTTGGTGGATGCTTTAGTCCAGGTCTGGGAGGAGATCCCTCAGGAGACCATCCGCCACCTCATCAGGAGCATGCCCAGGCATTGTAGGGAGGTCATACAGGCACGTGGAGGCCACACACAATACTGAGCCTCATTTTGACTTGTTTTAAGGACATTACATCAAAGTTGGATCAGCCTGTAGTGTGTTTTTCCACTTTAATTTTGTGTGTGACTCCAAATCCAGGCCTCCATTGGTTGATAATTTTGATTTCCATTGATGATTTTTGTGTGATTTTGTTGTCAGCACATTCAACTTTGTACACAACAAAGTATTCAATGAGAATATTTCATTCATTCAGATCTAGAATGTGTTATTTGAGTGTTCCCTTTATTTTTTTGAGCAGTGTGTATGTATATACATGGTGGATGAACAAAGGAAGATGGTCGTAGTGATAGACGTTGCAATACCAAGTGATGGCAACATCAAGAAGAACACAAGAAGCTCAATAAATACAAAGGGCTCAGAGAAGAGCTGGAAAGGATGTGGAAGATGAAGGTGACAGTGGTCCCCGTGGTAATCGGAACACTCGGGTCAGTGACCCCCAAACTGGGAGAATGATTCCAGCAGATTCCTGGAACAACATCTGAGATCTCTGTCCAGAAGAGCGCAATCCTGGGAACAGTCAAGATACTGTGCAGGACCCTCAAGCTCCCAGGCTTCTGCTAGAGGACCCAAGCTTTTAGGGGCGAGCTGGGATTTCATGGGGGAACTGGTTCAAAACAATACTTTGGTGGGGAAACTTAAATATAAGCAATCACTGAAGGGTTTCTTTTACACTTTCCTCACCTGTCACAGAGCCTTTTGCATTTTTAATGAATTTTCAACTCCACAGATGACCTAGCTCCAGTTGATGTATAAACAATAAACATTTTTCATGATGGGTGTGATCCAGAAAACCCTTGATGTCTCAGCTGATGTAATTCCACCACAATAACTAGAGGCCACAAGGTGGTCTCTAGCTATTTCTAACTCAGCATATGATGTATTGCCATCAGCATCTAAAATCTAGCCACCACAACAGCATAATTTTTATGGATTCTCCCTTGTGACTGTCATCATTGCAACATGTGATCCAGTGCACCTTCTGTGGTGAAATCTAGCACAAAGAGAGTTTTGAGAACTTTGTAGGTGTTTCTATCTGTGGATGAAACACATTAAAGCAAATTCCTCAACTTGTATACAGATATTCTGACTGTTAATATAAGCATGACATTGGTTCATCTTTTACAGGTGGCTACAGATGCATCTCTATGCACCCCTGTCCTTATCTTTTTATTTCTTATTTTTATCCCTGTACTAAAAGCACCCCCTCACTCCCACCTCTTCCCATCTACTGGGCACCACTTGCTACTTTTCTTGCATGTCTCCGTGAATGTTTGGATCGATAAGAGCTGGCTGCGTAATAGAATTAGGCTCTAATGGAAAGTACAAACTAGCTTTCTATTTACTAAATCCCTCCGGGAATCTGGGTAGGTTAGGAGGAGACTGTGAAATGAGACTGTAATTGAAGGCATATGTCCATGATTTTAATGTGAATAGTTATATGTGTGTGTATGTGTGAGTGTGTGTACATGATTGTGCGTGAGTGGAAGTAAGATCCTGTAAATAGACTTGCAATCAAGTCCAACTGATGTGAGTTCTGCAGAAGTCATCTTGAATGCTGGTAGATGGATTTTTTCTAGAAGTGGCTAGGGACAGCAGAAGAAAGAAACTTCTCCGTGCATGCCTAAAAATGTCTAAAAACTAGAGATCTTAGATAATAAATTGGGAAAAAAGTTCTTCATTTGGGAATTACAAATTCATTACAGCATAAAAAATGTGGGACACTGTCACACACTGTAGGAGACTTCATACTGGAATTCAGACTTAATACTGATATTTCAGACAAATTTTGAGATCAACTACACACACAACAAAGTTTCATGACTATATCTTGCACAGTTTTGATGCTATCACATAGAAAATGGTCTGCCCATGGAAAAACTGACATATAAACATTCAACTAAGGACTAAAATACCCCTTTTCAATAGCTCTCCAAGAATGATAGCACACAAAATCACAGACTCACAAAGTGAAAATGACACCAGCCACACAGTGACAGCACCCCTACTTGGTCCATTGGATGGCTGTTCATGTTACTTTCACACAGGATTTGGCATGTTCTGTGCTACCTGCTGGGTTCAGCGTACTGTTTGAGAGAGTCACAAAGGACAGCGCAAAATAGGCTGAGTTTTCAAAACTTCCCTAAAGGTGTTAGGATGTTTTCTGTACCTGTTTTCCTCACTCCCTCAGTATCACCAGTACAGCTATAGAGCTACTGGGAGGAAAATATAACAACTCTAAGCTTTGTTTGACACATTGCCTAGCTACAACTCAGCAACTGTAAAAGCAAACATATAACATGTCGACTTGGATGGAAACTTGTTTCAGAGAAAATGATTTTCCTCCTGTGGTCTTGATACAAACTCAACTCCATGCTGTATAATGCAAGCAATCTGCAGAAATTTATGGTGGATGTGAAATGTAAATAATCAATAAGGTACACATTGTTTGCACTGCGACCTAATGGGGTGTGAAGTATGCAGAACATGTGCAGACTGTGGAAATTTGTCAGATGTTTGCAGAGAGTTAACATGCTTAACATGTGCGTTGCAGATGGCGGCAGTTCACTGTGTTGGTAGGACGTACTGACAGCGGATGTGATGGAGCTATCTCGATTAGTAACTACCTACAGGTGCGAGGTGTTGAGCTCTGGGAAGGAACCTCACCCAGAGGTGGAGACTGGAACCAAGACCCTCAGAACCACCTAGAAAAAAATGGGAACCGGCCAGCCTGCCCCAGATCCTGACATGAAACTAATCCTGACTCTCTATGCTTTCCCCTCATCCCCAAAGCACCAGAAAGTTGTCTTTCCTGATACTGGTATACATTATTTAGAAGGGCATGTTATACTGTATCTCCAGTGCTAAGTGTTATGGTAACCTTGAAGACAGAGTTTTGTAACATGGTTTAAAATGTGAAAGGGTGAATTTGAACTAAAATTGTAATTATTTCCTAACTGCAGCCTTTGGTGCCCAGTCCTAACTAAACAGCGTGTGAAAACAAAAGTATGCAGCAAGTAAAAGCAAAGTTCAAAAAGGAAGTTAAAAAAACAAACACTGGCTCCTAAAGATGGGTCTCAAACTTATGTGTCATGGTGGAAAACCAAATGGGCTGTCTTTGGCCCACCACCCCTGCATCCTTATGTGGAGCTGCTCAGGTGGACTGACCAACCTCGAATAAGGTGATAAATGTCAATGGGCCTGCTTTAGGTGGAGGAGGCAACACCTTTACTGGTGATATGAAGAGCCACTGAATGGGCTAATAAGGTTCATAAGAGGCAGCCACAGCTGCAAATAAATAATTTATTTATTATTTTATTTTATTTTATTTTTTGTTGGGGGGGGGGTGTTAAAACAAATCAAAGGTCAATTGGAGTTTTCTAATAAAAGCAAAAATAGCAGTAACATCACACGGCATGTAAAAGTGTAAATTTAAAACTTCACAGTATTTAATTTGATCAATAAAGACTCGTATATGCATCGAAAAGGATATAAAAATATATAATGCTGATACAATAATGCAATTAACTATTACAATTTACACAAAGCACATGTTGCTTAAACACTTAATGAGACTATCAAGCCATATTCACAGAAAATGAAGTCTGATGGGATTCAATTAAAATTCTGAAATTAAAAACATTGCTCAGTTTTTACAGTATTTATTTGAAAGAAAATCAATGCCAAAGCACAAAACTGACACCACACAGCTAAACAAACAATCTAGTCCACTGGGCAAAATATCACAGTTGGGGTTTAATGGAAGTCGAGTTGATGTGTAAATTGCTTTTGTTGTGGTAGCGTTTAGATTTGACAACCCAGGCCTGTTAAATGTGAATGCTTTAAAATAGTGGATTGTCTTTTTTTTTTTGTTTCTTCTTCCTTTTTCTTGACTTACTCACCTCACCTCTTGGCTCATTTCGTCTTTTGTATTCCTCCCTAATCTTCCAATCTTCTTTAGTCTTTGCTGCTCACCCCCATGAGCCCCAGATTTCTTAATTCTTTATTTTCCTGTCAACAAACCCACTTTGTTCTCTCGCTCTTCTTAGCCTCGGTTCCTCTCTGACAGTCACTTTCTCCTGTGGCATTGCAAGAAAGAGTAACGTGACTCGACTGCGAGGACACCTCAGTGTGGCCTAGACATGATTGATGTAAAATGCACCTGTCTCTCTCTCTCTCTCTCTCTCTCTCTCTCTCTCTCACACACACACACACACACACACACATGCGGGCACACGCACACACACACACACACACACATGCGGGCACTTATTCGTTCAAAGGTGAACACATGTTCAGTGAACTGGGACTCTGAATGTTTCATAAGAACACAGGGGGCACAGTTCAAGTTTCAGCTTTGTAGGTGTATGTGTGTATAAAACAAAAAGAGGTACATGTCAGAGAGGCAGACAAAACTGAAAGACACACAACAAGTGCTGTACATGAGTCATTTAAGACATGACAGAAGATGAGAACAAGAGATGAGACAACTCTTTTAAGTAAATTGGATTACTGGCTTCATGTGTATCTATGACACTCAGACACACACTTGCACATGTATTTGTTCTTATTTCAGTGTGGCTACCTGGATGGTCACAGTTGTTTTTAAAAGGGTCTAGATAACGGGTGTCTAGCATGTGCCTGTGGCACTAATCACTTTCCTGAGATTCCTGCATGCTCCAGGCACCTCCAGGACTCCCCCTTATCTCTACCCAGTGAGGGTAAGAACTCACACTTTTACACTTAAACTAACTAACAGCAATACGTAACTGAACCAAGAACAGGCAAATACAAAACC
>JAMQGT020001848.1:0-11564 GCA_024447675.2 Pterophyllum scalare
TTCTGTGTTTTCTGTCAAGATGGGGTGCTGAGTGTACATTAATGAGAAATAAAATGAACTTTTTTGATTTTAGCAAATGGCTGCAATGAAACAAAGAGTGAAAATTTAAAGGTGTCTGAATACTTTCTGTACCCACTGTAGAAGTCATTGATATCAAGACAAGAAAGCTCCTTACCATGCATGGAGGGTTTCACCCCAAATCCAGCACCCTAAGACTGTACACTAAGTGAAAGGAAGGAGGCAGAGGAATAGTGAGTGTCAGAACCACTATCCTAGATGAAACAACGATGATCCATGAATACATTAGGAAGATGGATCATGTGCTTAGTGGGTACCTCAGGCAGCAAGAACCTGAGAAAGAAGAGGAGCAAGAACAGGAACCATCATGGCAGGACAGGTGTCACGACCCCGCCTCCTGGCTGGCCTACTCCTCCTTCTCTCCTCTCTGTTTGTGTGTGTGTGTGTGTGTAGGTGTGTTTAGGCTTCATAGCCGTGCCTCTGTAGGTGGTTCCATGGTGTTGATTCTGCCCATGCAGTTACACAACTGCTGCGCATCATCCTCGTCACTCACCTGTGGGCTGTTGGGCTGATTGAGACGCTGACTTTAAAAGACAGAAGCTTTCCTCAAGCCCACGCCAGATTGTCTCATCGCTAGCAGTAGTCATAGCTCGGCTCCTCTAAACTAAACTATCACTAAGACTCAGCCTGATTTGTTGTTTCCACCTGATCTGTTTCTCCTTGTTGCCAGCAGAAGCCCCCAGAGCCACGGAATCAGATGTGTAGACACAGAGGAGTGGGAAAGCAGAGAGAGAAAGAGTGTGGAAAGATTCAGCCTCAGCCTCCTTTGCTGTGACAACAGACTACTTGGTGTTTTTCTCAATAAAACTAAACCTTACCACCGTGCTCCACGCTTGTGTCCAGGTTTTTGGAGGTGCGTAACAACAGGCCCCTGCAAGTGACAAAGTGGTATACAAGAACATCTGCGCCGAGTATGACCTGGAAGTCCCGAGATCAAAATGGAATACGCCCCCAAGGGTGGTTGAGAACAACAGAGCTAAGATCCTGTAGGACTTTCAGATACAGACAGAAAAACTTGTGATGGCTAACCAACCGGACATCGTAGTGGTGGACAAACAGAGGAAGAAGGTCGTAGTGATAGACGTTGCAATACCAAGTGACGGGAACATCAAGAAGAAGGAACCCGAGAAGCTCGATGAATACCAAGGGCTCAGAGAGGAGCTGGAAAGGATGTGGTAAGTAGATGAAGGTAACAGTGGTCCCTGTGGTAATTGGAACACTCTGGGCCATGACCCCAAACTGGAGGAGTGGCTCCAGCAGATTCCCGTAATAACATCTGAGAACTAACAGCAGGCAGACAAGAACTGCAAAATGAAAACATAAGAGGGACAGAAACAGAAATAGAAAATGTACATTTGAGGATTGAGTACAGACAAATTATACATTCTGAGAATATTTAAACTAGAAAATAAAGAGTGACTGAGTCAGAGGTTCAGCATGTGAAATGTACACAACCTTTTATTCTATACATGAATTATTGCAAAAAAGCTTTAGTGTTTATCTCCAGATGTCTTTGGGTTTGCTTTGATGTAAGTGAAATAATTGTATTTAGGGTTATTAACAGTCCCCAAGTTCACACACACACACACACACACACACACACGAGTACTGCCCTTCACAAGGGCAGAAATTGAACTGTAAAAATAGAATAGAATAGAACTTTGTCATTATACATACATACAACAGAATTAAACGCCATACAACGAATTATACAACATCATTCCATCATAGTATAATGGAATTTAATTCAGACAACCATCCAAAAGGACGGACAAGACTAACATAAGGAAGATGGGTGTCTGCAGCCGCTGCCGCAGGGCGCTGCCAACAGTCAATCCCCGAAAAAAAGGAAAACAGACACACCATGGGGAAGTTAGGTTAAAAAAAATTCATCTGGTACTATGCTCGTCTGGAGCACTGTGTCAGAGTCCAAAAAATCACCTTAGCAAAGCATGTTTGCACATTTAAAGCTGAGTAGCAATGATAGGGTGGGTAGGGAGGGCCGGGGGGGGGGCATGCAGACGGGCACGAGAGGGTCAGGGCATTGTGGAGCCAGTTCCCAGCCAAAACAGTTCGCTGATACTGATGAGCACCAATGAGGAGGCCAAGCAGTTCAATGGGGCGCAGTCATCATGGCAGTTTCACCTGATGATGTCAAAAGTGTGTCTGGAAACACGAAGCACTCAGGTACCAAACACTGCGGTTCCTCTGCAGTCCAGCTGAGGCCCCACAGTGAGTCAGTACCCATAGGCCCCCATGTTAAAACTTTCCAGCAGAAATAAACGTTTATAGCCTCCACAAACGGACACAAACACAAGACCATAAATTTGCTATTAGCTGATCACTTCCTGTTTCACCTTCTCATACAAATATGATCACTTTTGGTGCCCAAAAACAACAACAACAACAAAAAATCTATGCTACATCAGATGTGACATCATGGTGGCAATGTCCATGGTGCATCTGCTAACTGCAGCAGCTCCCAGTGGCTGAACGATGTTTTGTGAACAACCTCAGGAAGATGCCCAGTATATTAAACAGCTGCTGTCTTCCTGTTTGAAGGCTACACTGCCACTTTATCTTTGACTGTAAAGGCCAAGTTATGTCAGAAATCAATAATCCATTTATTAATTCAATTTAATTGAATTCAATTTATTTAATTAAATAGCGTCAAATCACAACAAAGTCACCTCAAGACACAATACACAATAATTACAGAGAAAACCGTCCAAGAGTCAAAACGACCCCCTATGAGCAAGCACAGTGGGACAGTAGGAAGGAAAAACTCCCTTTTAACAGGAAGAAACCTCCAGCAGAACCAGGCTCAGGGAGGGCCAGTCATCTGCCATGACCGGTTGGGGCTGAGGGGAGAGAGACAGGACAAACATGACTTTATTAAATTTTGTGAGGCCTGGACTGAAGGTGACTTGGCTAATTTTGGTGAAAATGTTTTTTAAAAAATAATGGCCTCTACAGTATTTTATTTTTTACACTGCCAGTGCCTAATTTCAGTCCTTTTCACAACTCATGCTGCGGTCGCCTCAGCTGGCAGAAGAGGAAGATGTAAAAGAAAAGATAGAAACTTGGTGGCTGCCTCCACAGCTTCACCGCTCAGCCTCTAATAACAGCTGATTCCTGCTGCTGGCTGATAAAGCCATAGGTGTGCTGCCTCACTCTGATACCGCCGCTGCACACCTGAATCTCATTTTGACCAGAGATTGTGTTTTGTTTTGTTTTTTGGAAGATTTTCAGTGCAGTGTGGAGAAGAAATAAAGCAATGAGTCTTAGAGGAGGAGATTTAAAATAATGCAGGTCTAATTTGTGCAGTAAGAATGCCATCTGCTGTTTGTGAGAACACACGGACACCTTAACCCTTTAATGGTGTCACCAAACGCCAATATGTGCTGCAATGGTACAATCAGCATACACACATTTTATTTAAAATCCTTGTTTTGATTTTATTATTTAAGTGTCTCAATTTTTAATCAAATATAAAGCTGAAAATATATCAGGTATCAAATGTTATGGTTTCCAAGTGATTTGATTGCTTTTGGTTGCACTCTGTGCCAGCTCATGGAGTTGGTAGCTGTCACAGATGGCTGCAGATGATTCCTTATTTAACCTTATGGATAAACAGGAAGTACTGCAACAAGGTGGCAGGAAAACAAGCAAACTAAACCAAAGAGAAGAAGACAACCTGACAAAGACTGAGGGAGCACACAGACTGAATACACACCAGAGACATGAGAGTAACAAGAACATGTGAACCCAGACACCAACCAGGACAGGAAATAAACAAAGGAGGGAAGGAAACACAGAAAACCACATGAAGACCTAACTTTCAAAATAAAACAAAAAGACAGAGGGACTAAAAAAAAAACAGCAACTTAAAAATTAAGGAAGAAAAACTAAACCACTAAACCACCGCCTCACAGTTAGAATAACATCCAAAAGGCCTGGGTTCGATTCCACCTTGGCCACCTCTCTGCTCTTTCTGTGTGGAGTTTGCATGTCTGTGTGGGCTTCCTCTGGGTACTCTGGTTTCCTCCCACAGTCCAAAGACATGCAGTTACTAGGGTTAGGTTAATTGGTCACTCTAAATTGCCCATAGGTGTGAATGTGAGTGTGAATGGTTGTCTGTCTCTCTGTGTTGGCCCTGCGATAGGCTGGCGACCTGTACAGGTGTACCCTGCCTCTTGCCCTCTGTCAGCTGGATGGATGAAGACCTTTTGTCCTGTTAATAATTTTAATATTATCTGGAAAAAAACATTATTATATGACCATTATGATGTCATTTAATCAGTTAATCCCAACAACTCCACACCTTTCCCTTGAAATCCGTTCATAATTTTCGGAGTTATCCTCCTAACAGACAAAGAGACAGACCAACGTGACTGAAAACATCACCTCCCTCTACCTATCAGTGGGCGAGGGAATTAATCATTAATTCTTCCAAAAATTTAGTTTTTTCCAAAGCAGTTCATGGAAAATTAACTGACTTTTAGCACATTCTGACAGCCTGAAGGTCAGGTCCGTAATTACTTGGTCATTGGTCTGACGTACCTGTGGTTTGACCTTTGAACTCCTGCAGCTCAGAGGGCCGCTGGCCCTTTAAGACTCTCCCGGTCGCTATGGTTACAACCAGGAAGTAACATTGAGGCTCTTTAGCATGCCGACATCTGCGACTTTCAGCCCTTCATTTCGGCCTTTTCTTTGTCTTACTGCTGACTTCCTCCAACTGGGATCCCTGTGTAACACAGAGAGGTGAGCACTGAACCAGCACAGCGTCTCTTCGTGGGTTTATTTTAACCTGGAATCACCAATAATACCCAGCCGTGGGTTATCTGTGGAGCCGTGTTAGCCTCCGTGCTAACAGCCGATGTTCACATCTAAAAGCTGAAGGCGAAATTACGCCGGTGCCGCTGCGTGTTTCTCTGCGGGTTCTTGCTGCAGTCACGGCGCTGTCCGTGGTGCTGACCCGCCTGCAGCTGCAGCACGGAGCTTTCCTCCTCACAGCCCGCTATGAGCAGCAGAGTGCACAGAGCCGGCCTGTTTCAGTTTTATTTGATACTCAAAGTTTATCTGAGCTGAGCTGCATAAAGAAGCCTTCAGAAACCACAGATCCCACCGGACAGCCGTGCGAGGGTGTAGGTGAGGTGGGGTCTTCCTTGGGACATTTTGAGTGGAAGACAGTGAATTGTCTTAATTTCATTTGAATTTGAACCTTTTCTGCTTCCGTTTATAATTGAAATGTCAAAATGTAAAGAACACAAATAGCAACATATGCTGAGAGTTCACTAAAAAGTCTGAAATATTAAAATGTTTTGATTGCTGTAACAGGAGTCTTCCAGGTTAGGCTAAATAAAATACATCTTAACTGAACATCTTTGTTACAACATTCATATTAGTTTCAATGAAGCATTCATACATATTAGTTTCAGTGACAGTGGAGCAGTGGGTAGGTGCTCACCTTGCAGTCGGAGGGTTGCCGGTTCGAGCCTCTGTCCCTGCACTGGTGCTGTGTCCTTGGGCAAGACACTTAAACCATATTGCCTATTTAAACGGTAGCGCAGGTCTCATTTCTGGATAGGTGATCTGGAATGCTCATTGCCTTTTGTGCACAATGAGTTGAATCTAACATCTAAATTTATTGCACAGAGCAGATTGTTAAAATTTGATCTGCTTATTTCCAGAGCCAGATTTTTATTGTAGAGTCACAGCTCATACTAATCCTTCTTTATTTCACACTGAGCCTCACTGCAGGCCCTCTGTCTGAAACAGGCCGTTTTACTCCTCTGCCTTTTGTCTAACTGGCTGTCCCTCACAAACAGAAGGTTTAAACAGCAGGTAGGTGCGGCTTCTATCCCTCTGAATGGCATGAAAAAAACTGTGATAAACTGAGTGTGTTGAGCAGTTTGCAGCTCACAAGGATTACTGTACATTCACTGAGCTCTTTATTAGAAACCTTGATCATCCAGCATTCGCCTGGAAATAAAAAGGCAGAACAGGCCACTTTTAATATGCCAGATTAAATAAGCTCCTGTGTTTGGCAGACTGTCACAGCAAGTATTCATGTATGAAATCACCCTTCAGTTCAGACCTCTCATTTCTTCTTCCAGACAATGAATGGGAGCGTCGATGACACCAAGCCGGTGACCTGCACAGTCAAACCTCCGGTCTACCTGCAAATCGGAGATGGCAAAGCAGAAACGGCCCACTCTGGTGTCTGCGTCGTCGATGTCAACCTCCCCATTGGAAAGCCCATTAATGTAAGCCATCACAGAGAGCTTCTGAGTGCTGCATGGGATATGTTATCTACACCATCCTCCTGTATAATGTCTGAAGTGCTCCTACAACCTTATCAGCTTTTACCTTTTATTTAACTACTAATGTGCAGTGTAAAAAGAATAAAACCAGACTGAAATTCAGCACGTGCTTCTCAGATACTTTAAGAAGTCACAGTATAGTGAGATGATCATGTCAGATAATGTGTCCCTTGCCGGCTCCCAAAGAGACAGTCAACCACCAAAATAAGGATGATGTTGTTGCACTGACAAACAGTAGAGCTTAAGAAGAGCTTAAGATGCTGATAGTTACACAAGAAAAAGGCAGGCAGAAACTAAAGACAAGGCTTTTATTTTGTAAATTACACTTTAAAGCACCTGGTAAATTCATTTAACTATCCAAGAGCCTTTATGCAGTAAAGTGCTTTTATGTCAAAAATCTATTACTGAGCATCCTAATAATCTACCTAATAATCTATAACTAGGGGCTTTTATTCTAAAAAAAATTAGAGAAAAAGGATTTTGATAGTTTACAATAACTTAATCAGATGCTTCTATTTTGGTGTGGTGACACTTCTTAAAATGTCCTTATGAATTCCTGTAACTCTGTCTTTCATTTGGTTAAATGAAATGACACATTCCAAAGCATACTAGCCTTTCTGTAAGAAACTGAGAACTTTTACTTTGAAAATTTGACATCAGTGCACCCACCGCCTTTTGTGATAATTAATCGAAAGTTTTAATAATTTTTCCAGCAAAAACTTCCAAACGTTTTCTGGTTCCAGCTCCAGAGGTGGGATATTTACATTTCTCTGACATACCTGAGAGTAAAATAAAGGCCTTGACACAGCGGACGTGTAAAATACGTGCAAATGCTTTGTGCATTAAAAATATTTTTCAGACTCACCTGTTCTTAATACAACCGTTCACCCCGACCGTGTCATTTCACAGGACGAATTTGCGGCATTTATTTTTTTGGATCAAGTTTGATTTTTCTGACGTTCTCTCCTGCAAATAAACTGATCTGGCCAATCAGAGGACTGCATTTAGCTACATGTGAGCTTATAGCACAGAACACGCACCAATACACTGAATATACAGTGATGTGGGAGCAGTAAATTCATACTATTTTCCCTCAGACACACAGTTACAAGCTGCTCCGGGTCAAGTCGAGCTCTCTGAAATTATTCTCTTCCTCCTCAGATGTGATCCCAACTCTGCCAACAAGAGCTCAAACTGCCCCCTGACATCATGAAATATGTGTGAAAGTGGCCATGATCCAGTTTCAACTCTGGCATGAAACCATGAAACTCTCCCTGCTGCTGCTTTCTATGAGAGTTGGATGAACCCAGAATCTCTGTTTCTTCCTTCGCTTGTTTAGAAACATCAGGACCTCATTACATCATCACTTGATGTTGACTGCATTTTTTCACAGTGTGTTTTATGATGACGATTTATTCACAAAAACGTAATGCGTTCAGTGTGTGTGTAGGTTACAAGGCAAGTTCACATCCGAAAGATTCGGAATTTCGTGTCATCGTTACGCAGTGCGGCCGGTGTGTGAAGGCCTTAAAAGAAGCACTTTGTCTGCAGAAGTGACGGTCCCAGAAAGTTGATCTGTTGATCGCAGCGTGGGAGAAATGTTTCATCCAGGTCACTTCTTCAGTTTCAGCTGACTGCAGGTTTCCCCAAACTTGTAAATAGTTGTGTAATGATCAAAATCGGCACCATTGCCTAACAATGAGCCACAGGCTCAGTTTCATCATTGTTAGTATGCAAACTGTGAAGACCCCTGATCGATGGCTATGAGTACCATTCACAGAGAGGCAGCAGAGTCCTGGCCTGATGAGGTAGCTCTTCTGTGTGGTCCCATCCTCTTAGCCAGAGGTTATTTAGTTGAAAATTCACAGAACTTAACTGAGTACAGTGTTACGCTGTTTATGTTGGGGGAGCCGATCCTTGGGGTGGACCAGATTTTGTAAGCCACAGAGACATGGTGTTTTGAAAACGTGTCTCAGCTATTCTGATACTCCTGACACATCAGGGATCACCAAAGGTTTTGGCTTAGGCAGCAGTGGTCCTTCTTCTCTCCTGGATCGCCCGGAGCTTTCTTTAGGTACCATTCCAGCTTTGACAAATGTCCAGCTGGGATCACCACATTTGCTCAGGGCCTTTTTGGCGTGATCTTCTGCTGTTTCCCTGGCTGCCGTGTCTGCGGGGATGGTGTTCACTCTGTTCTGTGGTCCTGATGACACCGGGTTTGTGCTCCAGTGGATGATGCGAGTCAGACCTTAAATACTGATCCATATGCATGGGTTTATGGGACACATCGACTTTCAAATGGCCCCCATTACTGACGGTAATATCACAGTATAAGAAAGATAGCCTGTCATTTTTCATATCCTCCTTGGTGAACTTGATGCGTTTGTCCACTGAATTAATGTGATCAGTGACTTGTGGTGCGTCCTGAGATTAGATTTTCACTCAGGTGTCATCCACGTACCTGAACCAAAGACCATTTATGTTAAAAGGGACAAACCATCTCTGAACTGAGACGGAGGCCTTTGAGTGTCTATCATCTGTCACCATCTTACAGTGCATTAATTAATTGCCATTCATTAACAGTTCCTAACAATGATGAAGCTGATCTCATGGCTCACTGTTAGTCAGTGGTGCTACTTTAGCTATGCTGTTTATAAGGTTAGGGGAACCTGCAGTCAGTTGAAATGCTGCGTCCAGGTGAACATAATCAACTTTTTTCAGTGCCTTATTGAGCGTGCATCAAGTCACTTTTAGATTTTTTTTTCATAGTTTTTGTTTTACAGTTTATAGAGAAAATAAATACATGATCGCACAATAAAATATTCAGTAATAGTAATAAGTGTTACTTGCAGCCTGATTTTGTTTGTGTTCGTTATTAGAAGTGAATATTCTGCTGCAGGAGAAAGAACGTGACTAAAGGACTGTTTGTCGTTTCGTTCGTTTGTTTGAAGTTAAAATCCTCAAAGTAGCAGAACATCCCTCCATCTGGGCCTCCCACCGGCAGCGCACACACTGAAAACATTTGTTTAAATAGAAAGCTGTGTTCCTGTCTTAGAGGTAGTCGTAACTCAAACAATTTGGATGCTGACCTACTTTTCAGTATTTAGTCCTAATTTAAAGTCATCTTTAATGCAGAGTGACTCCTCATTAGCTCAAAGCTGTGAGCTTCAAAGGCGTCTGCCTGGAGCCACTTCATGCACAAGGCAGTTTTCGGCAGCGAGCGCTACGATGGTGCTCCGTTTAAGGCTTTTTAATGCTGAGATTTGGCAGATACAGTGTTTCTTAAATAATAGGTTAAGAGCCAGATGGACTGGAGGCATTTCCCTTTTGGGCACCGGTGCTATTTTATGAGCCGGACCAGATCTTAAAGTTTCATTTCATCCAGCACAACACCAAGAAGCTTTATTTTATTTCTATCAACAGTCTCATCTTCTAATCACATTTCAAGAAATGCAAAAGGCAAGTCATGTCACAATTTAATGTCTCTTTTAATCAGATTATAGCATCAGATAAAAGATAACATTTGAGGCTTTTGTTCTCCCTAACTGTGACTAAACTTCTTTGGGTGCACATGAAGGAGAAGCTAAAGTAAACCTCTGCAACTGAAGGGAAAGGTTCAAAAGAGTATTTAATTATGAGTGCTTCCTGAATTTAAATAGTCCCAATTTGAGCTGCTCTTTGAAAGGGATATACAATATATACACTTAAAGATTTAAAAGGAGCCTTCTGTTAAATAACATTTAAAATTAATAGTGCTGTTGAGCCTTTGTTCTGAGTTGAACACATCACAGCCTAAGAGCTTCCCTGTTTTTTTTTTTCTTTTTAAATAATTTCAGGAATTTTTATATACAGTACATTTAATTTTATTCTCTACACTGCAGCCTCGGTAGTGTAATCTGACATTTGCTCAACTTTTCTTTCTGATTTCCTTGTAGTAACATATCTTTGCACATCTAAATAATTTCTTTTATTCTTTTTTGAGCTAGTCCAATTTATTAATACACAAAATATGATGGTTTTGTTTACAGGTTCACTTTGTCACTCACTCGCTGTGTCATCATACTGAGCACCGTTTGCTGAATCTTGTGGACTTCTTTTTTTTTCTGAAATGGTATAATCTCAATAATTACAGTTTTCAGTCGATTGGCCGTAGAAAGGAACATAAATTGATAGAATATTCCTCAGCACAGCCGCTCAGGTCTTCTTCTGCCTGAAACAAGCCATTTTAGCTCCTCCCTCTCTTAGATAGAATTTTTAAAGCTTTGCAGAAAGTAAATTTATATTGTATTTGGGTTCTATATGTTTGGGGCAGTACTTATAAAAAACGCCATCGCTGATAAGCATTGTCCACATTGCAAAAAAGGGCCATAAGGATAATCCATAATACTGGATACAAATCCACTGTTCTTAAAATCAACAAGACTGAAACTCACTGATCTGGTTTATTTTTATACAGCACAAATTATGGATAAATCAATAACAACCTTCTTCCTGACAGTGTTCTAAAAAATTTTAGGAGATGGGGGATGCATTTTGAGAGGAGACCTACATTTAAAACCTCCCTGTATCCTCACAACTGTGAAAAATATTTTACATCTGTGGAGTGCAGCTGTGGAGCCCGACTGAAGCAACGTCCCAGCAGGACTCCGTTTAAAAAGCGGTACAAAAATATGGTTTTGCAAAGTACGGGAGGATGCAGGGCTTTGATTCGGTGTTCTCACCCACTATTTACACACTGTGTGTATGTGTGCACATGTATATATATGTGTGTGTATCTGTGTAGATAGAACTGTAAATATGTATATTTCTTGTTGTGCTACTGGGGTAATAAAACCATATACATGTAACAAATTGTAAGGAAGGATTTCTGATCAGGACAGAAACAGGAAGAAAAAAGTGATGAATGTTAGTTACAGTGGAAATGAGGGGTGATTTGAATAAACTCATGCCTCACCTTACTGCTTTTTGGAACATATTAGGTTATTCACGATGAAGATTTTTGTTATTGTTTTGTCGTGCGTGGTATGTGCTTTTTCTTTTTTTGTTGTTGTTTTAACATGCTCAAAATAAAGCCACACAATAAACTTTAATTTACAGGCCACTTTAATCCAGTGGCATCATCAGGTAAAAGCAGAATGTTGCAGCTGGTGTGAAGCAATA
>JAMQGT020001849.1:0-75994 GCA_024447675.2 Pterophyllum scalare
CCAGTAACACTGTGAGAAATCTTGGAGTCATTTTTGACCAGGATATGTACTTCAATGCACATATTAAACAAATATGTAGGACCGCTTTTTTCACATTTGCGCAATATTTATAAAATTAGAAACATCCTTTCTCAGACTGATGCTGAAAAGTTAATCCATGTATTTATTACTTCTAGGCTGGACTACTGTAATTCATTATTATCAGGCTGTCCTAAAAGCTCCCTGAAAAGCCTTCAGCTGATCCAAAATGCTGCAGCTAGAGTACTGACAGGGACTAGAAAGAGAGAGCATATTTCTCCCATATTGGCTTCTCTTCATTGGCTCCCTGTTAAATCTAGAATAGAATTTAAAATCCTTCTCCTAACATACAAGGTCTTGAATAATCAGGCCCCATCTTATCTCAAAGACCTCATAGTACCGTATCACCCCAATAGAGCACTTTGTTCTCAGACTGCTGGCTTACTTGTGGTTCCTAGGATACTTAAAAGTAGAATGGGAGGCAGAGCCTTCAGCTTTCAGGCCCCTCATCTGTGGAACCAGCTCCCAGCTTGGATTCGGGAGACAGACACCCTCTCTATTTTCAAGATTAGGCTTAAAACTTTCCCTTTTGATCAAGCTTATAGTTAGGGCTGGATCAGATAACCCTGAACCACCCCTTAGTTATGCTGCTATAGGCCTAGGCTGCTGACGGGGGGGGGGTCCCATAATGCACTGTTTCTTCTCATTCACCTTTATTTACTTGTTTATACTTCACTCTGTATTTAATCATTATTATTAATCTCTGCCTCTCTTCCACAGCATGTCTTTTGTCCTGTCTCTCTCCCCTCAGACCCAACCGGTCGCAGCAGATGACTGCCCCTCCCTGAGCCTGGTTCTGCTGGAGGTTTCGTCCTGTTAAAAGGGAGTTTTCTCCTTCCCGCCATCGCCAAGTGCTTGTTCATAGGGGGTCGTTTTGACTGTTGGGTTTTCTCTGTGTTATTGTAGGGTCTTTACCCACAATACAAGGCGCCTTGAGGCAACTGTTTGTTGTGATTTGGGGCTATATAAATAAAATTGAATTGAATTGAATTGAATTACCACTAACAAGCTTGGTTAGCATAAACAACAACAGACACACATATTTGCTAATCAATGCTAAGTAATGGGCTAATAAAATACTAGGATTTGGCTCTCTAAAACAGAAGCTTGAACCTCTTGGATGATCTGTACTACAGGGCAAGTCATATTATTTATCAGATAATTCCATCCATCCATCCTTCCGCTTATCCTGTTCAGGGTCGCGGGGGGACTGGAGCCTATCCCAGCTGTCATAGAGCCAGAGGCAGGGTACACCCTGTACAGGTCGCCAGCCTGTTGCAGGGCTAACACAGAAAAAAAACAACTCCAAAAGGCACCAACACAAAGGAGAGGTCTACTCAGGCCAGCGACTTATCAGAGCAGACATCAAGCAGACGCCTATCAATTACAACTGCCTGTGTTGGCATGCCTATCAATCAAAACAGCCACACCTCTAAATTTAAGCCTCAACAGCATCCAAACAGGTGAGTATTCCCAGCTGTTATGAAGTGGAAAGCTATCCATAGAAGCCAGAACTCTTTGTAACAGACTATTCATATTTTTCCTTGCTGGTAAACTGGGCATTTTAACATCTGAGTCTTTGGGAATTAACTCACTTTTGTCTGCTCCTGGGAAGATTAGCAACTGTAGTGAATGTTTTCCACTCGTGAATAATTTTTCCTGCTGTAGAATGATGGACTTCTAATTGTTTGCAAATGACCTTATAACCCTTCAAGATAGATGGGCAGCAACTGTCGCTTCTCTAAGATCACTGCAGATGTCTTTCCCTCGTGTCACACCTGAATGCTCCAGACCTGAAAAATGCCAAAACCTCTGCTTTTATAGAAGTGCTCCCACTTTCTGATGATCAATTTAATCAAGTGCATTTGATTAGGAGCACCTTGCTGCTATGTATGTATATAGAAACAGTAATGGTGTTGTGGTTGAAGGTACAGTGTATAAAATATCACTGTTAGACGTCAGTAGATTACAGACTGCAGTCAAGTGAATTCTGTTTTCTTACCCCTCCCAATTCAAGTGCATAATCCTATCTATGGCGGCTGCTGTAAGACAAATAACTCTGTTTAAATCTGACAGGGCAACATTGCAGCTTCCCCAAACTGGTGCCCGTTCCTATGTATTTTTAATGGATTAATTTGAAGTTTGTGAGAACGCATTAATTTGTTGGAAGATGTAATTATGCATTAATCAGTTTATTATTTTTTTCTGTTAAATAAACTCAAAATGAAATGACAGAGGGTTTGATTTCTTTTTGCCATGACTATATAAATGTAATGTCTGTGCAACGACTATGTCATTTTAAGGCCCTTTAATTAAGAATATACAAGCAACTAAAAACAATTTTTAAAAAAAACTTCAGTTTTCCTCAGCATTGTTGCTTGAACTCGCTGTGTCTAGTGGGTTACTTTTACTCTGTGTCGTTGCCGTTCTGACCACACCTAGCTGGTGATGTCACAACATCTATTTCATCCCATTTGGTCACCTTACTTCTCTCCCAGTAACAGCTGGTGATCCATCATTACAAAAACAGCCTTCTCTCACTGCCCCACATCGATCAAACTGTCAACGAGAAGGAAACAAAATCTGTGTTCTTGCTTTACTTAAAATATGAACAGACTGGTCATCACAGTGCTGGAATCAGTGATGAGATGCGTGAAAACAATGGCAGAGCCGTTCCAGTTCACTGGTTTCCAATCTTCCATAATCAGATGGAGTATTGATCTCAATTAAACTGTCAAATTATGTTTTGAATGTCATTAGGTTAACATAGAACACACACACACACACACACACACACACAAACTCAAGGCAGGAAGAACAAGAATGATTTCACTCTAAAAACATTGCTCAGAAGAAAATTAAAAGACTTCCTCAGACACCAACACACCCAGATAACACAATCACTGATGTGCACATACCAGCACACACAGGCGCACACACGTACTGTACAAACTGGGTGGAGGGGGTCTGCTTCTTAAAACAGCACTTTGAGCCACTCCAGCCCTGATGTGTGGGGACTGATAAAAGTAGGCAGCAATTTTGGGAGCATTACGCTGCTTTGGTTGTGTTTCTGTCGGCTCACTGATAAAGCCACAGCACTTACAACAACATCCTCCCCTCCCTCTGCCGCCCGGCCTCCTAGCTCCAGACCCAGCCTCTATTTATTCCTGCCATTCTTCTTGGTCCAGCGGTAATAAATACGCACGCCTCACTGAGCAACCCCTTCATCACTACAGACAGGCCTGGATGTTATTTAATAGGAAACAAACTGGGGGGGGAGAGAGAGATTTCAATTTGCATTGAGAATGATGGGAAATTACTGGCGAGATTGTAATTTAACCAGTAAAGCAGAGAGCCTAAGAAGTAATGGAGAACTCTGAGGATTACATTGACCAGCTGGGGGACAATAAAATCTATTGATTTGTCTTAAATAGAAGGAAGGGATCAATAAAGGTGGAGGTGCTCCTGAGAGTGACCCCCCCCCAATTATTGAGTTGAGGCGTTACTTAGAGAGCAAAACAAATGTCGAAAGACTGTCCTGGGCATTTAGCAGCAAAACGATCTTTTTGAAACAACAACAGTAGCAGTGTGGGCTTCCTTTTGTATGGTTATTTCATAAAAACACAAAGGCAGCGCTGGAGAAACAATAGCTTGTGTTTATGGTCGAGTGTTTGTGGCCAAAACAACACTTTTCACTTGACAAAAGCACCAACACCCACGCAGCTGCGAACTAAACTGTCATCGTGCTCTTGATCCACTCTGCAAACCCGGTGCTGAGATTTAAAGTGCCACTTCACGGCCTCTTATGCTGTCACACATAATCATACACATGCACACATGAGCGCGCACACACACACACGCAGCTCCCCATCTCCCCCTCAGTCTCATTCAGTTTCATGCCAAAACCAAAACTCTTCTTCTGCTCACAGAACTCTTCAGTGATCCTGAGAATAAAGCTTCTTGCTGATTCTTGATAACTGGAAACAAAATGAATTGATGTGTCTTGTGCTATAAATACGTCTCCTTCCTTTTCATTACACTGATGGTTTTTGCCCCTCTCTAACAACCCAAACTCACTCCCTGCTGGGCTGTGGCAGCTCTAGCTCAGTTTACATTTTTCATTGTTATTAAATGCAAAATTCAGCTAACTCCACTGTTTAATGGGACCTATTATCATTTCCCTCATTTTTGTCATATAAATATACTGCTACAGTGGAGGATGGTCATATTAAACATGCCCTAAGTTTCAAATAATGCCAGTTTTTTTCTACCCTTCTCTCTGTATGATGTCAGAGGGCGAATATACCTGTCAGATACACAACTCTGGTTATGAGTGCAGAAGCCCCACCCACCTGCTGTTCAAACCTATTTAGGAGGGGCAGCCAATCAGAATAAAGTTTGCTTAAAGGCTCGGGCTGACTGGTTTAGACTGAGGATGAACTATGAGATAAATAAGGATTATTTTCCTGTGAATAGAGTCCAAGAATAAAAACATGAAGCTGGAACCGAGCAGAATAGATCCACGTTTTAAAAAAAATTGAGCCTTGAAAAAAATGTTCAGTAAATTCATGATGTTTTCAGAGTCAGTGAGTAGCTGGTGTAATTGTGTTATTAATAATCATGATCTCACAACTGACCAAAATAGCTGTAATAAGGATTTTCACTATTTTAAAGTAGCCTTGATATGACTCGCACAAATAAATCTAACTCTCGGGCGCCTCACCTGGTTGCGCAGGTGACGCACATACAGGTTCGAGTCCGACCCCAAACCGTTTCCTGCGTGTCAGCCCGCCCGCTTTTCCCCCTTCTCTCGGCTTTCCTGTCTACTGTGTACTATTGTGTGTAACTAAAGCCAAAAATAAATAAATTCCAACCATCCATCCACCTTGTGCTTATCCACTTCAGGGTCACTGGGGCTGCAGTAAACTGTCATGGGGCAAGAGGTTAACACACAGAGACAGACAACCATTCATACCTACTTCTAACTTAGAACCACCAGTTAACCCAACAGGCATGTCTTTGGACTTCAGGAGGAAGCTGGGGTACACGGAGGGAGCCCATGCAGGCACGGGAATAACATACAAACTCCACACAGTCTGCTGATGGATTCAAACACAGGACCCTCCGTGCCACCAAAATAATGCAAACAACCAACAACAACAAGAGTCTAAAAAAAAATCTAATGCAACTCTGCTATCACTTATACCACAGAGAGGGAGGCACGAGATATCTCCAGCCTCCCGGCTGTCGTGTCCTTTCGGTTGACCCCGCGTTGTTGGCGCTTATTTCTTTGAGCGCAATAGTATTAAAAGTATTGTGGAACATTTTCAGAAATGCGCGAAAGTAGTCTCTCGCCACGATGACCAAAGAAACACTTTATTGTCTCTCACGTAGGAAAAGGAAAAATTCTGTCACATGACAGGAATACTCAGAAGGACACGTAACAATAACAGAAACAGAAAAAATAAGTGAGAAATCTGCACTGCAAGAGCGGTATTGATCTTCTTATCCAGCTCTTAAAAAGAAAGATAAATGCTGAACTGCTCCATTAATAAGCCACCTGTTCATGCATTTATTTAAAAAAAAACTCAAAATCAGGAATTTATGACGACAACACAGAACACATGTGAGAGTCTAAAAATGTGAGGCGCTTTGTGTTTCTGCTGTCAAAACTCGCAACAATGACAACATTTCCTGTCTATAAGCAGCGCCGGAGCGCATTTATTTTTAGACTCAAACTAACCTCTGGTTTCTATGTGGATTATTCACCACACCTCTAAAATCCTGTCAAAACACTCCCCCCAGGACGCACACATGCACAGTCTGTTAACACACACGCGCGCACACACACTCACCAGTCCTGAAGCAAAGAACACCGCCAGGAGTGCGAGGCAGGTTCCCATGACGATCAGCAGCAGGAACACGATCAGCGGATGCTGCTGGCTCATTCTGTAGTACGACTCATACAGCCAGTCCTGAGGCTTCTCGCTTTCCGCGCACACCTCACCCTGGAACCCCTGGCACCCGTCTCCGAGGCTCTCGGGCCCCTCGGGCCCCTCGCCTCCATCGTTCTTCTCCAGCAGGTAGCGTCCGCGAGTCCACAGAGCGTCCTGCCACATGGGTAGCCGCCTCTTGATGGATGGTGATGCCTTCTCGTTGCCAAAAAAAAAACCACGTGCGCAAAGGAGGGAACAGGGTGACGGCGGGGTGCTTTCTTCCTCTCTCTCTTCTTCCTCCTCCTCCTCCTTCTCCCCACTCTCCAGCGTCCACCGCCTCCTTTTCTGCTTTTAAAAAAGTTTGCTAAGCTGCAAAGTGACAGATTGACTGCCCAGTAAAGCTAGAGCCAACTTTCCAGCTCCTGTAGTTTCCTTTGCATCCTCTGCTGCTCCTTCAGCCCGAGGTGCCAAACTGAGTCAGGACAGTGAGAAAACCGATCGTCCTCCTTTTCCTCTCCCTCCTCCTCCCGTCAGAGAAGGCGACTGCACTACGGAGAGGGAAGATGAGACTTGGGATTCTCACCCCTTGCCTCTCCCCCTTTCTTGCCTTGTGTCTGGTCAGTCTGATTGGACGCTGGCAGCATCCTCTTCTTACTGCTTGGAGATGAAGCTGCGACGAAGCAGCATGCTGCTCTGCTGAGGTGCGGATGGGAACTGAGAGAGAGGGAGAGAGAAAGAATGTGTATAACCGGGAGGGAGGAAAAGAGAGCAAGAGGAAGAGAGAGAGAGGGAGAGAGAGGGAGAGAGAGGATGTTCCAACGCGTGTGATGGAGAGAGCTAAAAGTGTGTGTGCTGTACCTATCAGAGCAATGTGAGAATAGTGATGTGTGAGATTAGATAATGTGGAAAGAAGTGGTATATGACTCAAGTGTGTGTGTGTGTGTGTGTGTGCGCGCGCGCGCGCGCTTGTTTACAAGGTACATAAAAGGAAAGAGACTTAAGACATTTACATAAGAGAGAAAAAGAAGACACTGTGAAGTTGGCAGAAGATAGGAGAGAGAAAATCTGTGTGTCAGCGTTTGTGTGTGTGTGTGTGTGTGAGAGAGAGAGAGAGAGAGAAGGGTTGTAACAGCTGTGCAAAAACCAAGGAGGCCAGAGTGTGAAGAGAACAAGTACGAAATGCCATCCAGCAGCCAGCAACGAGATAAAAAAAAAGAGCAGGCAAGAAAAACACGCAGAGGGGGGAAAGAATGGGGAGGAACAGGAAGAAGAAACAAAGTCAGGAAGGAAAAACCTCAGGAGACAGAGAGAGTGTGGGAGGAAGAGAGAGAGATCGGTGCTTCAAACGGGAGGGAGGGGTGGGAGAGCTGGTAATGAGTGAAAGTTTGAGAGCGGTGAGCGTCAGTGGGAGTGAAAATAAGATCTGACGAACAAAAAAAAAAAATCCCAATATTCCCCCCTTCTCCTAGCTTTTATTCCGGCTCTTTTTCTGCCATGGTAATGCTCCCTCTTTCTCTCCTCTTGCCTGGCCGCATGCAATGCTCCGTGAGGTGCGAAAATTCCGCTTCAGTGTGACAAATCCGCAGTTTCCTTGAAGCGTCGGCCAGAGAGACAGAAAGAGCGTGTGTAAGCAAATTCCAAGCATGCACATTATGTGATAATAAGAAAAAAAACCCAGCAGTGCGAAGAACTGGGGGTTATTTTTAGAAAGTATCTCATCCAGAGTAAAAGTGAAGGTAACAGAATGTTTTTTGTAAAAAAAGGGTGAGAACATGAAACTGAGCAGACCGCACAGCCCCGAAAGCAGCGTGGACGGGCTGTCCTCAGGCTCTCTGGTGCTTTGAGCTATTTGCTGTGCTATCTGCAGCAGTGATAAGAAGTTGGTTTTTAGGAGGTCAATCACAAGTACCAGCAAGTTAACTCTGATGTGAAAATCTCATGACCCAATAATTTATTCACAGTAGAACCCGTATCAACGGAGAAATGGACCATTTCGAATTTGATGGCTGCAACACGTGTAAAGAAAAAACAAGTGCTGACCTGCAGCATTCCCTCTTCTTTTAAAGGGTAAGCACCTGGGAGCTGAGGAGAGCGGCCCTGCCCTCTCCTCTGGACACGCTCCAGCCTTTAATACCAATTTAAATGTAATTTAAGAGCAAACCTCCTCTGGTACACACGAGAAGTAATAAATCTTCGCCTCCCACGATGCAAACACTGATCAAATCGAACGTGAAATGAAAGATATCTTTAAACGTGTTTATTAATATAAAATATCGCTGATGTCCCAAAAGCGTCTTCAAAATACAGCACAGTTCACTTCAATCAGCAATGCCCCACTTCCACTGAAGTGTTGCTGGTGCCAAGTCTAGAACCAATTTCACCCCCCCCCTCCTCCTCCACGGGAGGGGCTACAGGAAAATTATCAGTAATTGGCAGATGCAGCCCAGAGATCATGTCCGCCATGATTTTCTTCTCACTGAAATGACCCTCAGAGTTACACTGCATAACAGTCCACGTTGGTGGAAAAGACACAGAAGAGTAAGAACCATTCTTGAGGCATTAAACTAATTCCTATTTACCAGTCACTCCTAATGCCTGAGCTGCAGCCGCCTGGTGGAATCTGAAGGAACTGCAGGTGAGTCACAAGAGGTCATTTGCATGTTTTTCTTTGTCTTTGTTTTGCTCTATTTTTTAATTCTGAACTTGTCTTATATTTCATCACTATAGCAGCAAAGAACTGATTGGTAATCAAGCTAACTAACTGAAAATCAGCTTCAACAAGAAACACTGTCTGGAGATCAAAATGAACGACTGAAAACACAAAAGAAGGGAACACTTCATCTCAGGCTGTTATGATGATTAGAGCTGTGATTAAAGGTTTGCATGGGCTGCAGAGGAGTGTTGGATTTCAAAATGATAAGCCTCAGAATGGGACCAAAGGATTTTTGTATTATTAAGATGTTTGTTTTCCTGTTTTGACTGATTGCAAACATGACTGAAGCATAAAAGAAAATGTGCATTAATAAATGGTTAATCAACAGGTTCACACTATTCCAAATGTTTCCAAATATCAGTTTCCTCCTATTGGAAGCCCTCTGAAAATCCTGGAATGCAACAATGAGAAATGTTTCTCTCTCAAAATCTGCTCAGCAGAATTTATGAAATCTGGAACAGACAATCAAACACGTGAACGGACTCTGAAGTTTTGTAGCTTCTCAGGCCTGGCGTCTGTAGAGCAGACATTGTGGAGCTTGTTGTATCGATGGCATCAGCACAAACAGAGCCAGGAGAGCAGAGGAAGATGCAGACGTCTTCAGTGTTCATGTGACTGCAGGAAGAAAAAGAAAGAAAGATATATTTTTATAGCAATTTACAGCAGGGGGTGTCAAACAGGGAAATCAATCACCCTGGAGAAAGCAACATGGGGTGGGGGAGTGGGTATTTATAGAAAATTGCTATCTAGTTTAGCAATGATGATAATAATTGACAAGTGACAATGATACCCATGATAGTGTGTCATTCTGCACATTAACCCTCAAATAGCCAACTTATTTACACAGGTAAGTCAGGCAAAGCTGATTCGAACATGCTTCTAGCAGAGGCTGCAAATAAAGCCTGAAAAACAATCATTTTCCTCTAATAACCAATATCGTATATAATGGATTATATTCTAGTATCGCAGATAAGGATGGCCTTATTTACACTGTATGCCAAAAAAGTCTATGCAGAGCTGTGACACATTTTAGATTAACCATGATTAAAAGGCTGTAATTCTGAGTTATTTATTTATTTATGTAAATTCTTCGGCTGCTACATCTTCCTCCCGGTCTCTGGGCAGATATGCATCAGTAAAATGATGTCATTATCCTTAAAGACTCCAGTATTTTCCATCTTCTATTACTTTACACTGTAAAGCTCTCTTGAGGGTCATCTTTTGACAACCTGTGTCTGAGTTGCTGTTGTTAGTTACACCACCGCATGAGAGGGAGAGATGCGGCCAAAGTGCTTATAAGAAGAGTGAAACAGTAATAACGTAACTCCAAAAATGTGCAGTGACCCCGATTCAACTTCACCCCCGGGTCTCAAAGATGACAGACTTAGGCATTTCGGCTTTATCACGGTCAGATGCTCCAGTGGATGACCGGAAGAAGAGGATCGAGTTCTCAGTGTCAGTAACCTCCCAAAATGTGAAACAGGGCACTGCTGCAGAAGATCGGGCCTTGTGGAGCAGTGCAAACCCAAATATTTATTTTAGTAACCGGGAAGACTGCAGTGACAAAGACCGACTCCAGGACTCAAGCGCTGTAATAACCCAGATTTCCCTTGACAAGCCAGTAGCTGCGTGACATGAAGTGTGATGCATTCACAGCCATTCAGAGCTGCTCGTTCTGCCTCTTGTGACTGCGAGTTTCTGTCTTGAAGTCCTTTTGACTCAAGAAGCTGGTGTGAATCTGTGTTTCATTGTCACATCAATTCTCCCTTCTGGTGGAAACAGAAGGGTTTGGAAAACGTGTGATGAAGTCTTAATCTGCGCTGCTACATATGTTTTATCCCTGTGTGTGTGTCTGTGTGTGTGTGTGTGTACCATATTGCATGGGTCCCTTATAATAAGCAGTGTAATGTAATCTAATTAGGTCTTCCTTAGCGCAACAAAGACAAGATTAATGAACTGAGCTGAGCTACATGCACGCTGATGCACACTCAGCCCCCCAGGACATGTCGGGAGTGCGTGCACGTGTGCATGTGTGCAGTTGTGCAAGTTAGAGACAGCTTGAACTGTGTGTTATTTTTTTTATCAATCTTGAACTTTGTACGGAGTGATAAATGTTGTTGTTGTATTCATGAGCCCTTAAGCAATGTTACTCAAATGGGCAAATAGGGGATTCCCTTTTTGGGGGGGGGGGTTACCAAGAACACACAGACAAACTGATCTGTGAAATGTAAGAGGAAGAGCAGAAATGTAAGGCAACAACAGCACAGATTAGGTCAAACACACACACACACACACACACACAACACACACACAGCGGTTGTGAGTGTGAGACACATCGCAGGCAATACTACGATGCCTCATTGTACCGTGTCATCGAACTGCATCCTAATCGCGGCCTATGTGTGTGTTTGTTGTGCTATAAATAGAATCTTCTATATAAGGTTTTATTCCCCATCACATTAACAACAGGTGTGGCTGTGCTCAACAACTGCTACCCATTCCACACAAACACAAACACACACACACACACACACACACATCAAGTGCCAAAGGCAGTGACAGAATGAGAGCACACTGAGGAAGAGTGGCCTTAACACACTAATTCTGCATCAACACCCTCCCACATACAGACAAAGGCACAGTGGCAGGACAGAAGACGAAGCAACACGAGCAGATGGAGAAAGGACGAAAGGGCTCGGCTGCCTTCATGTGCTGCGGGAGATATTGCTACTATGAGATGAGCATGTATGAATAGTAATCTCACTGAGAGAGTCATATTAAAGTTCAAAGGCCTCGCTTCATGCAGTGTGTGAGGATCTAGAAAAAGGAGGCGACATTAATGATGTATTTGGGTAGTTTTTAGTTGCTGGAGGGTGTCCGAATTGGGTTAAAACACAACATCTCACAAACTATCATCTTGTGAAGTTGCCGTGGTCAATTTCTGGTCGATAAAAATCTTACTGGCTGAACACCAATTTTCCGAATGGATGGATGGATAATGAACTTGTGTCATGATCCTGGGTCCTTTGACCCAGCGTTTTCAGTTGCATCTAGTTTTCACCTTTGTCTCCTTGTGTTGTTAGTGTCATGCTGTCCACCTGTGTTTCCCAGATGTGTCTGCTTCCCTCATCAGCCCCTGTGTATTTAGGTCCTGTGTCTACCCCTGCTTGTTGTCGTGTCCTTGTAGTCAGTCGCCGTGTGTTCCTGTTCCTTAGTTTCGTCCAGTTCAGCCCTCCTTGTTGTCTGCCAGCAAATAAAGCTGAGTTCTGTTGAGTTTAAATGAGTTTTGAGTTTGAGTCCAGTGTCCTGCATTGGGGTCCTCACCTGCCTGCCCAGCACACCGATACATGACAACTTGTCGTGGTCCTGGGTCATTGACACAGCAGTTTCTGTTTCTTTGTATCTCTTTTTGGTTCTTAGTTTTTTTGCGGTTTTGCAGCTCTGAGTTTATCTAATCTTCCTCGTGTTTTTTTAGTTCCCTTCTTATTCAGTCTGCTCTATGTCTCTGTGTTGCCACTTCCTGTCTTATTTTGACAGTATCTTGTATAGCGTGCAGTGTGTTTAGTTTTGCTTCCCTCGGTCTCCTTAGCGTAACTGTCCACCTGTTCTCACCAGCAGTTTCCACCCTCCTCTCATTATCCTCTCTTTATCCCTTCTGTATTTGTGTGTGTTTTCATCAGTTATTTGTTGCAGCGTTGTCTATGGCTCTCTGCTCGCTGTGTGTTCTTCCATCTGTCCGTATCCTAGTTTAAGTAAGTTTTCCTAGTTGGTGCTGCTGGCTCTTCAGCAAATAAAGCTGTTTAGTTTAGTCCTGTTTTCGAGTCCTGCATCTTGGGTCCATCTCCTGCCTGCCACACAGCTGACCCTGACAGAACTTGGGATTTGGAAAATAAATCTCTCATTACAACCCCCCCCCCCATTATATTACTCATGTCCCACATCACTGTAAAATATCAGTTGACGCTGCCTTTTGAAAGCAACACTTTGTTTCTGATCAGTTTCGCACTCCTGTGGTTTGTCATTCCGCTCCTCCCTGTGGCTCTGTCTGTGTTTATACTATGCGGCTATGACAGTGCACACACCACTCCTCAGCCAAGAAGCAATTCTCCTTAGTGCAGCTTTAATGATAGGCTGGATATTTTTGTATCCAAAACCAATGTGGGCTCAACATGTGACCATAAAACTCCTGCTAATTTTGTATCCAGTGTGTTGCTCGTTATTGTGCAGTTTTAATTTGTGGTTTCGAGATACGGTCTTTGGGACTCAAATGAATAATTAGGATGCGTGAAGCCAGCGGGCCTGCTGGGAGAAATCTGAAGCTTGTGGCTTTATAAAAACGGAGAGCAGAGTGAGCTCAGGGAGAATGTGTGTTGCGGCTGTAAGCAGACCTGGAACCGCAAACGCACACATCCATACACAGATGGTTTGTCCTTGCATGGTGTCGCACATCCATCCTTAGGCTGAAAACAGAATCCGCTTGTGCATCCTCTTAAAAAGTATCCAAAAGTATCAAAGGCAGAAACAATCTAGGTCATGGATATTGAATTATTGATACAATTGGATGCGATCCCACATGAAGCTGAGCGCGAACAATGCTGTGCTAGGAATAAACCAAGTTTCCCCACCTTGATGAGAAAAGAAAAGTGGGCTTAATCACATAACTGGGTCTAACTCAACCCAGCGGTGATTAAAACACACTGAGATGACCCAGATAAGCAGCAATCAAGTTAAGGGAGGTGGCGGGGAAGAAGAGAGATGGAAAGGCAGGGAGGGAGAGAAGACAACCGTGGGCTTCATTAAAGCGCACATGCTATTTCCTCAATCAAAGTTTTTCCTCAATCAAACGCACTAATTTAAAGCACCCTGTACAGTCTGTTTTGCATTTGATCCCTTGACAAAAGTGCCTTCTCTGAGTGATGCACAGCATATCCGATATGGCAAAATACTAAACTAATCAGGCTTTTAATTGCGTTTGATTGCTATTGTTCTGGGGGTTCTTACGAGGCTCGTTAAAATGCTGTTTGGCTCCATTTCCTGCTGTAGAAAATCTAGAGAAGTGGAGTAATCTCAGTGTAAAGACTCCCAGGAGCATCATTAAATGCTATAGGTGGGGATCCATCTGTAGGAAACAGTTAAGAGTAAAAATACTGTGTGTAAGCTACTCTCTTATGTTTGAAAACCATTATAATGTAAAACCACAAATTTCATCTGAATGCCTCCATAAAATTAGAACATATCTAATTGCTCATGTAGTGTAATTTAGCAGGTTAACAAGCTGTGTACAATTTGTGCTAATTATGTTTCAATTTTGTTTCCCAGCCAGGGATTTAGGAGTCAGCATTAAAACATTTTATAAATCTAAATGGCTTTTTAAAATTATTTAAAAATATATCCTTTTTTTTTTTTTTTTTTACTGCTTATCCAATTCAGCGTCACGATCGGTGGGTTGGAGCCTATCCTAGGGCAAGAGGTGGGGCACACCCTGGACAGGCCACCAGTACATCCAAAGGCTAACAGAGAAAAAACAAACAACCAAATTAGAATCACAGATTAATCTGAAATGCATGACTTTCCTTCCTGTGGGCCAAAGCGGGAGTACCAGGAGTAAATCCACCACAATCATGGGGAGAACATGTGAACGCCACACAGAAGGGCTCTGGCTGGCAGGAGTGAGCAAACCAGGAACCCTCTTGCTGTGAGGCAAAGGTGCTGACCTCTGCACCACCACACTGCATTTAAAAAATGATAGCAGAAAATACAAAAGATAGACCACCAGATCGTCACCCAACGCATTAGTGGAATCACACTCTGAACTTTAAGCTGCTAATAGCAACTTTATAGTTAAAGATGTAGGTTACATGTGGACATGCTTTGTTTTAAGTACTATTGTAAAAGATATAGAGCGGAGGATAATTATTTTTAAAAATCTGATGGTATTCTTTAATACAAACGAGCACCTTTTTACAGCAAGGAAAGTAAATTTGACATGCATTTGTGCTCCAGTCTCTTTCTATCCTGCAATTTCTGTGCAAAAACAAGAAGAAAAAAATAATCAAGGAGCTAATCACTTGTGAAAGACTTGTTCACTCAGCTATGCAAGAAGCTTTTCCACTCAAAGTGATTTAATTCAGCTCCGGCTAAGGAGAGACCCCCGGCTTTGGTCATCTGGCTGTCTATGAGTGCACCATAGCCAGCTATCGGAGTTATTTTGGAATGTTTTCTGTTTATTTGCTGTGGGGAAAAATACAGCATTTTTCAAGTTGCATACACAGGTTCAATAGATTTTCTTTGTCGTTTTAAGAGCACTCAGTCCTAACCTTTTAATCTCGACCTTGTCTGTGTTGTTCTCGCCTTGCTTTGGCTTTGAACACTAAATCCGTGTGTCTCGCCTCCTCTCTTTACAATTTAAATGCCCTTACATTTTGACCCCTTTCACCTTCTTCAACTAGAGCTCAAAAGTCAATTATTTTCAAGTGTCCTTTTATGTTCAGATTCATTACTGTACCAAGGTCATATGGGGGAGGTTAAAAGAAATTGATCATAAACATTCATAGGCAGGCATTTCAGATTTGGCTGGGCTCATATTCTGTTTTTTAGAGGTATTGCAGTCAGTACAGACAGTAAAACCTAATCCAGAACAAAAACGCACACATCCCCTGAAGGCCCTGTGGGGCTGAACATGAAGCTTATGGACAAAAGCTGGCAATATGGCATTAAAACCCTTCCTTTGGTTCAGCGTTTGAGCATCCTGAAGACTCCTGGGAGAGGCTCACCTAATCCAGCACTGAAAAACCAACAGTACATGTGCACCACCCAGTGATGATGAGAGGAAGTACAGGTGATGAAATAAATGTTAAGTTAAAGCCTGGACCAGTCTGTGTTTTTATATCAGCAAAGGGTCAAATGTAAGGTCACTCTGTGTAACCAACCCAATCTCATCAGTGTTGTGTGAGACATGTTGCACTCTACTTGCCCCAAACCCAAGCAGCAGACAAAGTCGGGAGCCAGATGACATTTTTCCCCTCAGATGTTGGCAGAGCTCAAACCTCCAGAAACACATATCAGCAGTATGTGCATATCTGGGCTTGTGGAAACTTTTGGGTTTCCATTTCCAGTCTGTTTGTAGTTTAAGTAGGATGGATCACACTTTGGTTCACTGTTTATACATGTCATAAGAGTGGTAACGCATTTGCCGAAATGCAGTGCTGAAACCATCAACTCGCATTTGCATTCATGAATAGTGGACACAAACAAGTCTTGGCCTTAAAAGATATAAAACACGGATGTACAGTTGTGGTCCGAATATGAACTGTTCTTTTTCCAGGGTGGTATGCTGATTGTACAGCATACACCTGTGATTACTTTAAAAAACAAGAATTGGGTGCACAAGTTTGAATTTATTTTGATTTTCTCTTGTCAACAGTTAAATGGATAAATACAGGCTCAAATATGTACATACACTCACTTAAATCTTTAAATAAGTGGTGCTGAAGGTCCTCAGACCCATGGAAAATGTGTGGACTACACTTAAAAGCCAGGTTGATGCCAAACCAACAATCAGATGACCCCCTATGAACAAGCACTTGGAAACAGTGGGAAGGAAAAACTACCTTTTAAAAGGAAGGAACCTCCAGCAGAACCAGGCTCAGGGAGGAGCAGCCACCTGCCATGATTGGTTGTGGCACATGGCATCAAACAAGACTCAATAGTAGAACAAGTTTGTCAATCTCAAGTCATTAGCTTGTTTTTTGGAACCAAGATGGCAATGGCAGAAACACTGACCTCTAGGCATCAAAGCCCAGTGGATGCCACATCCAACTTTTATACCATCTCCAGTCTTCGCCTAGATGTCTGCCAGTTATACCAGAAGCACTTAAATATTGGCCAGTGTGCCTAGAGACAAAGCTATCAGACTATAGATTGGCGGAGACCGATTATTTGAATTTAAGTGATCAAAACTGTTTGAAGGTGCCACCATAAAGTGGCATCCACACAGGAGCCGAATCGTTTGTCATACTTTGATTTGTACAGGACAGTTTGTTGCTAGTGGAAATTCAGTGCTCTGACTTTGTACTGCTCAACTTCGCCTGTCATCACTGAACAATCATGGACCTTCTATGGTCAGTGGTTGCCACGGTGCTATAAATAGCTTCCTGTGTGGATGCCCCCTTAACACCTTGTGGTGAGTTTACATTTTTACAGGACTAGAAACTGGTTGGCAACCTCCTGGAAAGATATTTACTGCCCAACCAGTTGCAGAGTGGTTGCTGGCTGTCACTGGGTGAAATCTGTAACAAAGCAGGTGCTACAACAACAAAAAACCTCCTTGTGATTTCTTTGGTCACTAGCAGATTGCCCCAGTTGCTTGTAGTTTGCACAGAAGATGTCGACTTGTCTGCAAACACTTGCCAACTAACCAAGGAACAGTAGTGAAACTTTAAGTGCAACACAAAGAAACTTTTACTTCACCTTCAGTTACAGTTGCACTTCACTGCTGAAACCAACTTTTACTTGGAAGCCAAATGGCTGCCATATCCAGTTTGCATCGCACTCTTCAGTTTAACTACCACTTAGGGATTAATGTTTTTACAGACAAGTCTGCGTCTTCCATACAATCCGCAAGTGACCAAAGCAACCACAAGGAGGTTTTTAGCGTAGCACCGTGTGCCTCAAGTGTGCAACCAATTTCACCTGACAACCACTAGCAAACAGTCAGTGAATACTCATTTTTCCTAGGTGGTCTCCAGGCTTGTGTGTCTGGTGCTTTACACAAAATACTGCAACTTCATATACACACACACACACACACACTGATTGGCAGTTTTAAAATGTTTATTAAAAAATAAAATAGAAAAAAATATATTTACATAAAAATGTCAAAAAGAAAAAAAAAGCTGGGCAGTGGTTCCCTCTGGCCACTGGTAAATAGGTGTCCATTTTGAGGGCCACCGCTCACATGAATCAGCCAGGACACTGAAGGGCTGCCATCTTTCTCTGAACAGCAGCCACCAGTTTAAAATCCCTCATTGTATTGCAATGGGGGTTGGGGGTTAATATTACATTGCATCTACATGTGTGTATGCCAAAATCTCAGCGGTCCAAGTCAAGCCTCCAACTATCCCTGCTTCCTTTTGCATCTCACTTTTAAAAACCACCTGAAGTAGTCAGGACACTATAGCAGAGCACAGCCGACACTTTTACCTAAGCGTTTCTACAATCGGGTGAGAAAAAAAAACAACAAAGTAAAGCAAATATGGTGAATTGGCTACACTGGACCGCTGAGATGCACAGATTTTATTCCATACAGACTTCCATAGATACTGCATGTCAGTCTTTGCTGTTAAGATTGTAGGCAACTCTAGCTGAGCCAACAGCTTTCACCACCTAATTTCTTCTTTAGTCTCAAAACAAACTGGTTCTAATCTCTAAAAGCAAATGTGGCCATCAGAATTGCAGTTTGAAAGGATAACACAGGCTCACTTCCTGCATCCCGCTTATCAGATTTATATTGGCCTGCAGTTGCATGAAACTGAGCAGTGAATGTTCAGTTTTGTTTGATTACGGATGGAAAATTATTCTATTAAAAATCAACAAGGAACAACAGGATGAGAGCGTAAGTCTCTGAAAAACTGCTCACCCTTTCCACCGGTCAATGATTTTTCTGGTCAAATTATTAAGTATGAAAGGAATTTGTAAGGTGGAGGTGATGATTAGCTCATTATCAGCTCTCCCCCGTGACCCATCAGTCAAAAGAGAAACCCTACATCTGTAACTGAGCAGATGCCAGGTGCAGTTTTGACTGACAGACCAGAGTTGCCATGGTTTAAAAAAAATAAAATAAAACAGAGTACACAGCAGTGAACGGGTGTCAGTGAGAAAAAGTCAGAAAATCTTGATGGCCACTTTGTGAAGTGCACCTGCAGAGGGCAAGTCGCTCTCTGATTATAAAAAAAAAATTAAAAATAAAAAACTGTGGTGGCGAGTCATGAGTCCTTCTCACACACGATTCACTATGTCACACACTACACAGACTCAGACCCAACCACTGACATTAACATCCCCCCGTTCCTTACATTTGACTGACAGGATGCAGAAAACTGGGTCTTAAACACATCATGGCCTTCATACAAACACAAGGGAGGTGGGGGTCAGGGAGTAGTAGGGGCTAGCGTTCACATGTTTTGGCTTGAGAAGTCTGATCGTCAGTAACATCACTCTAGTCCAACAAGCAGTGTGTGTTTTTGTTTTTTTTTTGCCCTTTTTTGACTTTTTTTTTTCCCTTTTTTAAATCAATGGAAAATAACCCCAAACATAAAATACAAGAGTTGACACAATAATTAGAAGAAACCACTTGCATAGTAATAACACCGGCATGTGTAGTGTTCTGGGCGAGTCACAGCCTTTGACAGTCCTGTCTGTGAGTATGTGTATTTGTGTGACACAGTGTGCTCGCAGAAAACGTCGTACACACATATACACACCCTAAGTAAACACAAAGAAAGGCATTGCAAAACAATTAGCGGAAGTACCTGGCAATCAAATACACACAAGATTCCTGAATGGAATCAAAATAAAATTCCCTTTCATTAGGGTCCTTGGTTCAGGAAGACGCCCCCCCCTTTGTCTAGGACCACAAAAGGAGAGAAACCTTATCGCTGAGCATACTTCAGTGTTGGTCTGTACTAATTTACAGCTGTGGGCGACAGCTGACCTCAGCCCTGGGATCAGATTTTCCACAACCACGTCCCCTCTGACATTGGCTCAGTGGTTTTCTGCCCCTCACCTCCACCCTTGATCTTCAAATTCAAGTCAAATAAGCTGTTGCCCTCTTGGCCCCAACACTCCTACAAAATGTAATAACCAAAAAAAAAAAAAAAAATGAACACACACAGGCATAAATGTTAAACAAAATCAGCTCTCAGGCCAAAATCCTGCACCGCCTGGAAGCTTCTCTTTTCAAATTGCCTCCAGCAGAGAGAAATACGGCCAAGACAAAACTAGTAGGCCACTTTCCAGCCTTCCCCCGACTGACAAAATACGGCAATGACACATTCCTGTAACACACAAACAGATGTATGCATTCACACAATCACCAGGTGGCAATGTGAAAGTCTATCTGCTGCCTCCGTTAGGCCAAAACAGGAGCCTCTCCCCCTCGTTGCTAAGGATATCCCAGGTTGCAGTTTAATTTCCTCCACTTTCCTCCACCATGCCTTACACTAACTGAACTGAGGTACAAAACTTCCACTGGGAATTTTTGTTCACCTCGCCCATTTTCACAAGACGTGAAGAAAAATGGGCAGGAATGTGAAGATAATCCCTTTCTGATACGGCTTCTCTTCAACAAACCACTTTTAAAAAGAGGAGAGAGGAAGGGGAAGGAAGGGGCCTTTTAACCTGGGCCCATCTTAACCTGATGAGAGGTACACGTACACACACACACACACACACGCTCACACACACACACACACACACTCCAAAAATGCTGCCTGGGGAAAGGTTTCGTAAACAAAATTTAAAACTCTACAAAAATAAAATAACAGTATAAAATGCCTTTACTCATACACATGAAATTAAATAAGCTCTTACTTTAGTTTTAAAAAGTAACATTATTGCACAAAATGAAAAAAATGGTTTGTTTTTAAGCGTATTAACTGTAAGGGGGGGAGAAAAAAAAAAAAAAAAAAAAACAGTAACAGAACCTCGGGCAGCTTGGCTGCAAGGGTCGAGATGAGGTCACGTGAGCTTGGCAATGCCATCACCACCAAGTTCAACAAAAACGTAAACCGACCGGAAACGCACGCGAGGAAGACACAATACTGAAAGTAACATAATACTGGAAAATAAAACTGAACTGTCATGCAAAAATGGAAGGGTACAGAGAGGAGGAAGATGCAGAGCTGAGGGCTGCTGTCCCGTGTCGAAGAACCCTCGGAGTAAAAACTGCTGGTCTCTGGTCCTCTTGTCTGCCTGTCCATCCTCCTTCAAGATGAACGAAGAGCCAGGGCATGCAGCCGGAGAGGAGGGAGGAGGAGAAAAGGCAGGGAGAAGGGAAGTGGTTTCTATCTGCTGAGGCTAACCGGCAGGCTGTCCCTCTTTCTGCGTCGCCAAGTGTTGCGGTGTGTGTGTGTGTGTCCGCGGTTAGCCAAAACAGCGTTGTTGACCAGTGGCGGGTTGTGGAAGCCCTTCACGTTAAACTTGGCTCCGTTCTGAAGAGAGATGAAGACACAGAAGATGGAGAGAAAAAGATCAAAACATTGATCCAAGCAGATTGATGAGTGGACTAGCAGTCCATCAGTTACTTTGCGTTTAAACATGAACGTGTCTACAACACAGCAATGAACGCAAGTTGAAGCTAGAAGGCAGTAATAGAGTAGTAATAGTATAAGCTTTCGTCTTGTTCAGGGCGTCAAACTGTTAGTCTGGCACTAAGGTGACAGACTAATAGTGAACTTACGTACAGTTTTTGCATATTTGTTACACTTAAATCTTTCACATCATCAGATTTTAATATTAGACAAAGATAACCTGAGTAAATACAAAATTATGTATGATGATCTTTTTATTTCTATGATTTCTTGATTCAGTAGGTCTGGCAGTAATCGGGCCTGGGTGTGGCTTCTAAAATTGAATTCACCTTTCCAGAAAAATGTGGTTAATCAGTTAATTCATTATTTAACATGTGGGGAAGTTACTTTTTCACAGGGTCAGGTAGGTTTGAATAGCTTTTTTCCCTTAATAAATGAAATCATCATTTAAAAACTGTATATGTATTTAATCGGGTTATCTTTGACAAATAATAACATTTATTTGATGATCTGAAACACTTAAGTGTGACAAATATGCAAAAAACACAAAAACAAAAAACAAAAACAAAAAAAGGAGAAAACCTCAGCAATCAGGAAGGGGGTAAACTATTCACAGCACTGTAAGTGCTAGCTACAAAAGGATGCAGAGCTGCACAGCATTGTTTGTTTCCATCTTTGATGTGAAGGTTCCCAGAAGACTGTCAGGACTGGAGTGACAACTCATTTAAGTGTTGGAGTAATCTCTTCAGTTTTTACATTTTACAGTCAGTTTTTAAAAGATGAATGTTACAAAAAAAAAAAAAAAAAAAGCAGCTGCAAAAGCTAGCTTAGTTTCATTTAAATGCTGGATACATGGGAATCACCAGCCTGGCTTATTTTATAATTTATTTTTTTGCATGATATTAGGCCTCACAGCTGTAGTAGTGTCATTTGTTATTGGAAGGAAAATGACAGTTTATGTAACCTGTTACACAATGTCTGCACAGAGCAATGAGAGAAAAAACCAAGAGACAACAGACATGTGGCAGAGGATGAAGATGGTGAAGAGACAGAAATGACAAAGTGGAAACTCAAGTGGGAGACAAGGTTGTCTTGGCAGTGCATTTGAGTGCATTTGTGGCATCCAGCGCCTACCTTATGTGTGTGGCTGGAGTGGGGACTGGGCGGAGGCTGGGGGCTGGAAGGGGCAGGGGCATGAGCATGGGCTGGGGGGTGCATGTGGAAGAAGGGGGAGAGCCCGGTGTCTATACACACCTGTCTGCCAGGCATGGAGTGCATTGCTAGACCACCGGGCAATGGGACGCGAGCCTGGGAAAAGGAAGGGATAATTTTAATCACAGTCTAGTAGATTTTTTTTTTTTTTT
Organism: Pterophyllum scalare; assembly: GCA_024447675.2. Taxonomy (NCBI): domain Eukaryota; kingdom Metazoa; phylum Chordata; class Actinopteri; order Cichliformes; family Cichlidae; genus Pterophyllum; species Pterophyllum scalare. The sequence continues at coordinate 22,400 of JAMQGT020001849.1, forward strand.
TTTAAATCAAATGCTGCAACAAAGAGCAACAAAAAAACACAAAAAACAACAACAACAACAAAAAAAAAACTTTACACGTGTTTCTATTCTATTTCTCTATCCAACTGATTAAATATGCTGTATTTGTTTTAACTGATCCTATTTTACATGCATAATTCAGGCTAATACAATCACTGGTGCCTGCAGCCACTGCTGTGTCCCTACCTGGGAACCTGGAGGCATTAGCAAATGGTGTCCTCCCATGCCAGGCTTGCCAGTACCCATGTTGAGGCCTGGAGTTATTGCTAGGCCAAGGGGTGGGAAAGGCGGGTAGGCTGGCAGGGTCGGAGGAGGGATGGGACATGGCAACGTGGAATCGGAGTCCTGGCCGATCAAAGAGGAGAACATTGTGAACAAGTTTGAGGATGACAACAGATTTCCATCCAAATACTAGAATAAAATTATATTAAATTCAGCTATGCTTCCATCAGATGGATAAGGGGCATGTAGTTATGTCAACCTTTACCCTGCAAGTGTATAACCACAAGAAACTGTATGGCATTTTTCAAGAACCACACTAGAAATGCAGTATAATGCTCATATATAGTATGCATTGTTACTCATCCTGCACAGGTTTTCTTACGTTATCAGACCCAGAAAGTGAGGACACTGACGAGGCAGATGAGTGCTGCTGGGGGCTGGAGATGGACATGGGAGAATCTGCACTGTGAGGCGACACCGAATCCCTTTGCTGTTCGTCTGACCCAACACCACCACCCAGCACAGCGTTCTCCTGCTCCGACACCAGCTCCTTGGGAGGTGACACTAAAGAAATACAACAGTAAGGATAGATGACAAAATAACAGCCATTAACTTTGTGAGTTTTATTTATAATGTCACCATTTTCATTGGCTTGATAAGACAATGCTCCTAATAGTGATTAGCATCAATGATAAAACTGCATTTGCTTTATATTGAAACCTGCTGATTTGTACCTCTATTGTCCATTCGCACCAAATCCCTGCCCCCCACTTCTTAATGATCCATTCCCTGTAGTTGATCACTTCCTTGGTCAACCTGATTATCCTGCCCAATGTGCTGCAGGGACAAGACAGAAGCATTTAATAAAAAGAGCACCACTCTTATTCATGGGGTCTGTATTACTTTTAAATGGTTTGGATTCTAACCTTTCACAGTCTTTGTTGGGATATGACTGTGCAAGTGGGGACACAGCATGACTCAGGACAATGAAAGCATAGTTAAACACGTCCTTGACTTGCATGACACCATAGGAACCCCTTCCCACGTCGTTACCTGCATTGGGGGGGGGGTTAATACATAATTCAACCACAAGTTTCACATTTTCTAAAATTGTCAGTAGTTTTCACATTACTTGTTACTTGAATGTAGAATGTGCTAAGCCTTACAATTTATTAATTTATTATTCAACATCACACCCAATGGACAGTTCTAAGTGAACCACACAAAAATAAACATGACAAACTAAAAGTGGACAATGCAGCGTTTTTGTGGAATACTTTTGTTTTGTTTTTAAATTGCCAAGGTGTGAAATCCATAGGACGTGATGTTTAAGCTCTTCTGCTCCCTTACAGCATCAACAGTGACCCAATTAGTTAACATTATCCAAAGGCGTGCACTAATCACAGAAGCCAACAAACAGCGGCTCCCAGTACAAGGCAAACTTCATAAAGTTATAGATGACGACCAAAAAAAAAAAACCTCAAATTTTTTTCCATGAGTCCATGCTACCTAGCTGCTTCAGTAGGCAGTTAGCAAATCGTCTAACTTAGCAAGTAGTATAATGTCAGCTAACATTAGCTGGAAGAGTACAGGACCTAAGACAAAGCAAAACTAGGGATAATATCAGCAGAGCATTTACTTGAGTGAGGGACTTTCATTTACTTATAAAATCTAATCTGACTACAGGCTAGCTCGGTTCTGACTAATGCTAGCTTGGCTTATAACACAGATCTAACTTTGCAAAATAAAGCCAAGAAAATGGATGGAATTCATCCAAACTCCCGGGGCTGATCTGGTTGGCAAATTAACTTTCTGTTTTCAAATCACTGTACCATCTAAGACTACGAAATAACACTACAAACTAACTACCACCAGATTACCACAGCATAGCTATGTTGCTATATGCAGCTTTCAGTAACAAAATCATATTCAAATTAATTTGAGTACTGTTTGGATAGCTTTCCAAATTACTTCACAAGTATAAAATAGGATGTATTAATACAATGATTACTTCTCTTTGGATCATAAATGCTTACCTGAACATGCTGCTTAAAATCTTAAGCCAGTCAGTATTTCAGTTGAAATAGTAAAACACACACCTGAGAGAGGGTCCTCTATGTAGAGCAAGGATGGCCTGAATCCATTGGTCATGATAATCTCCTCTTTGGCTATATATGCGCCTCCATTTCTAATGCGTATCCCTGTATTCAAATAGTTGAAATTACGCCCGTACAACTCAAAGAACTCGATCAGCAACACACCCAAATTCTCACTGGGGTTGCTGGGATCAATACGAGGATGAAGCTGAAGAGAAAAAAAACAAAAAGGAGACCGGATTAGAATATATTTGAGACAAATGCTACTGTTGACTAATTAAAATTAGAGTTTATGTTGGCCCACTACACCTAATAAACTACTTCTGCTTATGCTACTAATTATACACTGCATTATTCAAAGCAGCGCTACTACAACATAACCTGCTTTATTGTTGTGACGACGTGTCCCTGTACCTGTAGGAAACTGATGACCATGAGGATGAGGCTGTAGGAGCTGATGCCCCCGGTGAAGACTTCGTTTAGATCTCTCTGCAGCAGAAACTGCTTCAGTACAATGATCAGGTAAGGCAGCACTGGATACTTCTGAAAATAGACAGCAGAGACAGAAAACTATAGATCAAGTAAGAAAACACTGGAGTGCAGCAAAGAGTCTTAAGAGCAAAAGCAGATTTAAAAAAAAAAAAAAATTGACTCAGACTCCAGTTACATAAGTCACTCAGGAAAACTGAGGGTTTCTAATGAGATATATGCAAAACTGAGTCAGAAACAAGACTAGACATTAAAAGTTAAAAGATCATTATATCATTAATGGAGTGAATCTTTGGCTAAATAATAGCCTGGATTAATTCATGACTCGGACTGGCTGGTGATTTGATTCAAAAGCAATCGTTTTGTTTTTAAATGTGGGGCAGTTTAATCTTTTAAACTGCGATTTGATTTAAATACCACACCCATAAAATACAAATATGTTCTATGCACTCAGTTTCATACAGGCTTTTTTCCCCCTTTACTCAACTGATGTCAGTGAGAGGAAATATCCCTTATATGGTCATGTCAGGCACACAGCCCTAACTGTGAGCACAGGCCTCCTCCCACATGCTGGCCAAACCTTCTATTTGGGAAGAACAACCAATCAGCAGAAAGGTGGCTGTAAGACAGTGAGTTGCTTAACCAATGCCATGTATAAACTATATAAGAATCATGCAAAGCTACTCTAGCTGAGCATATGGAGCTCAAAATGAGCATAACGGGCCCTTTTTAAAGTTCCAAGAGGATTTAAGAGAAACTGCCTTCTTGCCTGCAGCATATTCAGTAGAAAAGTTATTTTCTAATTAGTCATAGTATTTAATCAAGCTGTCTGGTTTTCTTTTACGAGGTTTTGGCAAAAACCACTAGGAAAACCCCTCTGTAATGCTGACATGATTATTACTGAATCCAACATAAGTAAATGGGTCTTTTTAGTAAGTCAAGGAAGCGGATAACAAAATTTTTCAGTCAGTGCAATGTACAAATTTTTATAACCCAGACTTCCTACGATCTAGCTGCCAACTGGGCCAAACTCTCTAAAAAGGTATCAATATGAGGTGTGTGAGAAACCCCAGAGGAGCCTATGAATGAGAATTACAAGTATGTTCATTTTCCAATTGAAAAGGCAGCACAACCTCCTGGCAGAATGTGTGTGCTTAACTGTGTCAGTGGAGCAACTGTCAACTTTTCAAATATTCTTTTAAGAAGAGCGAGCAAGACTGGGGGATACGCTGCTGCACCTGGCTGACATGTGAACATTAACTCTGAGGTGACCTCTCAATTCCAAGACTGCACTGGAGCCTGCCACGCCCATGTATTAACAACATCAGCTCTCTCTGGGGTTTTTGTGGTTGTCAACAGCAGGCTTTCAAGCTGGGACATGTATTCCCAGTGATCACCACCAATAAAAACATGCAACTACAGCAACAAACAAAAGCCAAAAACTTGACAGCATCCAGGGGCATCAGCACCTGGAATTTCTTTTTATTAGACACTAAAACTGTGACTAAAGTGGGCAGAGATTCAACTTTAGCAGGAATTTTGTCAGAACGACAGTGTGAAATTCACCTCTGCTGAGTACATTTGGCAACAAGAGCTTCAACAGCACACAGACTCGGGTCAGGTTAAATGGGGATCTGATAGAGTGGGGAATGAGATGGGCCGGTGCAAGATTGGAGTGAAATAAAGAGTAATGGTTTAAACTGCTGGGTAGCCTATATTCAAAGAGGGAATTTCCAAAGTTCTGTATTTAGACCCCACTAAGATGGTAATTATGTGACTCCTCCAGCGGTTTTTTTAATTCAAATATGTCAACATGACCTTTTCCTGCTCTCTTCCTCCATCTGAATGTATTCCTTCTAATGTGCACTGTGGCCTGATTGTTGCCTTCTGGTCTGAGACGACAAAGCCATCCCAAAACTACGGATGGCTATGATTTTCAAATATAGACAATAAATTATAGGAAATATCTTTATATGACAAGTTTTTCCCCCTTGCTTTTGCCAGCGTCTGTCAGGACACAACACATTACTGGTGCAAGAACACAGCGGAAACGCACCCAGAAGCTGTTTTCCAACCACCTTTAAAACAACAAAAATAGGAGAAGGCACTTACAACTACCAAATGGCAACCTCTGGGGCCTAAGAGACGGACCCAAAAGTGATTCAATCCCTACAGACTCCCCATGGTAAATTGGCAAATAATATGCCTTGCTGTGAGTTACAGCCCACCCAAGAAGTGTAGAAATTAACACTAATTAGCAGATATCTGCTAAGGATGTAGGTTTGCTGGCATTAGCTGATAACTTCGCACTCCTCCTCTATGCCAAATATGGCCACTTCTGACTCCATAAAGCTAACATGAAGGTGGCCAGAATGCTAACTTTGAGCCTTCAAAATGCAGTCTAAAGCTAAAGGTGACGTCAAAGTAGCTATGCCCACCTTTTATATACAGTTTATGCTAGCTATCAGGCATTAGACTGGTGAAGTGTGTGAGTAGTGTTGTAAAATGCTACTGTAGAGTGCTTTTGGGATTGAGGGGTGATCTTCAAAGAATGGTCAAATAGTTTCCAGTGAGTATCACGTGTTTTTGCCTGAAATGCCTATCCCTGTCCACAAATTACAAATGCATACTTAACTAAAGGAAGTGCCCTAATTTACCATTTTGATCTGGTTTGGCACCAAAATATTATGGGTTCCTCCTTCATTCACGGTCCAGCTCTCCATCAAATGTTATGAAACTCAGCTTGGTTTTGATTTTAAGACAGATGAATAGCAGATGTATCTAACACCAGCCAGTAAAATCTCCAATGCTGAAGGCACCTCTCACCTTTACATAGTCTTTAATGAAGCTTGCTGCCTTGACTCCATTCTCTGTGTTAAAACTGATGTCCACCTTGACGTCAGTCTCCTGGTCTGTCAGCTTGATGATTGGCACCTGAAAGATTAAATGAAATTTATTTAAAAACAACATTACAGTCCAGTCTTTCTGTAAAAACATGCTCACCATGTGTTGGAACACAAGGGGAAAAAAAGAACTACTGTCCCAACTGACAAGCTTTTGGAAAGAACAGCCAATCCAAATATGTAAACTCAGCCATTAACTGCTTATTATCATGTCAGTCAAGAAGGCACTGAAGCTTGTGGTCGTTTCCCTGGTTGTGTGCACAACCCACAGTGTGATTGTGCGGGTCCCTGAGCTACTGTTTTCAAAAGTGCCACTGCAGGACAGGAGTTATAAACACCTCCAAAGTAGGTGCCCACATTAGACTGAGCTGCAGAGTGACAGCTTTGACACAATGATGGGAAGTTGCTGTAGAACCGAAACGAGAGCATAAGTAAAGTATGACCGACCTCGGCTAAATAGATGATGACAAGTTTTCATTCTGGGTGAGCAAGAGCTGACATAGTACACACTTTCAAAATTCCCATCATAGTGGATGCCAATAAAACAGCAGACTGTTAATCAGGAAAGAAATGGACAGAAAGTCCACAACTCAGGAAATGTGCCACCTATGAGGCAAACAGATGGCGGACACTGAATTGAGTCTCATAGGTTAGTGCAGCTAATAAAAGAGAATAAGTCAAAGCTTTATATTTCTGAGCACTGGAAGTTCAGAAGAGCTTTTTGTTGCCATTTTTTTTTTGTGGGTGGATTTATTCCAGCTCTCCTCTTGGTTTCTGTTGACTGGAGCTTTAATAGTTGGTTATTGTGAACATTTAAAAACTGTCAAAAATTTGTATTATATTAAATCATCTATCATTTCATCATTATGTAAATGACCATTTTATACATAGGATGGAAATGTGTTATTTCAGCAGTTCTTGAGAAAAATCTGCTTTTAAATATGACATCTGATGTTAATTTTCTGAATTTTATATTGACAGAAGCTGCTTTCATATAAAATACTGACATACATAGATACAGATGTTGTGGAGACCTGTGGTGGACAAAATATGAAACATCAACATTTATAATGAAGGGATTGAAGGGTGTTACTCCCACCTCTTCTTTACTTTTAAAATGTTCATTTAGTTGCCACTATAAATGCTGATACAAAATAGATAATATCAGCCAACAGTATCGGCCCACCAATAGATCAGCCAGGCTCCAATGCCATGCTAGCCTATACTGCATGTTTGCACAGGTAAAAGAGCTGAGGTGCATGGTCTGGTTGTCTATACTCACTGTAGCCTTGTCCAGCACTTTAATGGAGAGAGGGTCGGCCACTTTATGCTTGCGAAGAGCTTGTTCTAGCGCGTGCAGTGGGGGGCGGACCCAGTTCCCAGTCACCATCAGGTCGATGTCACTATGAGAGCAAAAAAAAAAACCAAATAAATAAATACATTAATAATAAAAAAAAGAAGGTCTTATCAAAATTACTAGCCAGGAAAACATCGGGGATGACAATTACTTGAATTTTCTTTATTAAAACAAACAAAAAAACAAACTTGCTCTTACCTTGTTGGAAGGTACAGCCCTGTGCTGAAGCTGCCATATATTTGGACCTGGGAAAAAATGGTTACAGAACTGTGAAAATGAACAAAAAAAAAAAAAAAAAAAAAATCACTGTATTCAACAGTGCACAAGCTGACGTGTTATAGCTCCTCACATCATATTCTAACCATAAAGGCCTTGGCCAACATGCAACAACTACACTTCCAGCTTATTTGTGGCGGTGCTGTATATATCCAGTTCAAATGTTTGCAAACGACTAGGACTTAGGTATTTCCGGCTTCCACTTCAGAGACAGTAAACACTGCCAAGTTGAGTATGCTGCCAAATTAAGTACACAATAGCAAAGAACAAAAATGCTGTGCTTGAGAACTGCAAGCGAAAGCTCTACAAAGGAAGCAGAGTGGAGTTCTTTCCTTTTCCGTCAAGGCAACAGCACCGTGACAGGCTGGGATTAATATGTGGAAATGAAAAGGGAGGCTGGGACAAATCAGAGACTTGATCCATTTACCTGACAATGTGGCTCACAGCAGAAGTGGAGAAGACTGGCAGCCAACAAATCACTGCCGCACGTGTTTTACATGATTAAGTAATGTGAAGCACTGCGCCAGCCTTACATTGCTGTACTCTTCTCAACCACCTGCAAGATCCTCCATGATCATTTATGCAAATCTCAATAAGAATTATTGTTTTCCATGTAATTACTTAGAATTTCATTCCTTCTACAGAAACAACAATACAGTGTTAGTATGAGGTCAGTTTTTGTTCAGTTTGACACATTCTACAGTTTTGTTAGAAGTCAGGAGAAGATCGATGCCAGTCTCATGTCAATCTCATGTTGATTAAATACAAAACTACAGCTACAGTCTGTTAGCTTAGCTTTTGGTTTTACAGGAGGAGGGGTGACACGTGCCAGACTGAATCTCGGATGGGAACATCTACAGTCCTGGTGCCACTGTGAGGTTGCCAGGTAATTAAGTCACTAAAGCTGGCCAAAAACCCCCCAAAAACAAAACAAACAAAAAAACACACACACACACAAAAAACAAAAACAAAACAACCAAAAAGAACCCCAAAATCTATAAAATCGACCTTGTTAATATGTCTCACAAACATGATTACAATAGCTGATATTTCTTGTGCCATGTCAATTTTGTGCTGAATAACAAAAAGAAAAAAAAAAATTCTGTTCCCCCTTGCACAAAAAGGCAACAACAAAAAGGAAGTAATCAGAGAGCGAGAGAGACAGAAAAAGACAGTGATATTTTAAACATTGCATTTGCCTGAACTTTCCAACTAGTGTATCTATAAGAGGAACATAGTATAACCCATACTTTAGTAAGTCTTTGAGAAGATTAAAACAATGAAATATGACATGGTAAATTGAGCTTTAGACGTGCTGATTGTTTTTTTGTTTTTTTTCATTTTTGGAAGTCTTCACGCCTTATTTAAGCTAATTTAAGAGTTTTAGCCTACTGACATGAATGTGATATCCAATTTGAAGTCCACTTTCCAACATTTGAGCCCATTCCTTCAAATAATAAAATTATTTAATCAATTTACAGCTGTCAAAGCAGGTTTTTCATCTGCATGCCTGAGTGTGCACAGCTGAAGCCTCTTTTTTTTTTTTTTTAATTAAATTAACCAACCAGTTCCACACCTGCTGTGGATTCAGGTTAGGAATGCCATCACAAGCTGCAGTCGAAAATGGTGGAGTTTTAGTTAGAAAAGCATGAGGTAAGTGCAGCCGGGGCTACCTGGTTAGCAGGGACCAAACTTTCAAAATAAGAGTTGGGGAAAGTTTACAAGTAAACTGATCATAGGTGGCTTCTTTCTCCCAGAGAGGAAAAAAAAAAAATTCCGTAATAAGTTGGCGGCTGATGGGCGGCTGTCAATAAACCTGGGCAGTGAGCAAAGCTAAAGCCCCAGGGGGCGAAAACACAGATTCACAATCGATAGTTTCAACTGTGATATCTCTAAAAGTGAACTGTTATTTGCACTAATCCAAACAGAGGCATGTGTGCAGGTGTGTGTTAAACATACATCAACAGTCGGCCACAGCTCCCTGATGACCGTCTCTATCCGGTTGACCACCTCCTTCCTCATAGCTGCCTCCTCTGGCCGAGGAGTTATGTATTTGTAGAAATCCATCACCTCTTCGTGGAGTCTGGAAAGGAGGATAAATAAGGGTTAACTACAAGCATGAACTGTAAATAATCTGACATACATTCTCTGCTTTAGAACGGCTCACATTGCTACCTGTAAATGTATACAACTACTAACAAGCTAATGATTATATGGAGACTTCAAATTGAAACACAGCGGACCGCTGATATCCTGCTCAAATGGAACGAGCGATCCACATTAAAACATGTTTTCTTATTAAAAACTTAATAGTACTAAATATCCACCTCAGCCTGGTAGTGTTACAGCACTGAGCTCCCTAATGAAAGCGAACTTCTACATACAAGCATGTCACGGGGTTCAAAACCTCCAGGATGCAGCTTCTCATTTTAGCCAGTGCTGATTGTCACTTTCAGTGTTTAATGTGACAAATGTAGCCGGTGGCGGGTTATATCAGCTGTCGCTAATTAACCTTAATTCCACAAGTAATTTATGACAGGGCAAAAAAAAACCAAACAAAAAAACAACTTGGCTGCTGCCAGATTTTAGTGCTCTCTCAAAGACTGTGTGATGGTTAAAAAAGCATTACTTTCTAACAGCTTGGTACAACCATGTTAGATCATTTCATAAACTACAACAGAGTAATGCTTATTCTCTGTACTACAGTGTCAGTTTGAAAAAGCACATTATCCCAAATAAGCGGTCATGTAAGGGGACTCATTTCCAGCTTGATACTCTTCCTTTCAGACTCTACATTATCTTTTGCACTTGGTCTGAAAGAAGCTCTTAGCTGCCATTCCCTTACCTTTGCCCTTTGTAAACAGAAGGTTAGAGCAGCAGATGGGAGGGGCCCGAGATGGCCATATCAGGGATATCTGCTCCCACTGACATCATGCAGAGGCAGGAGTAGAAAAAACTGAAACAGTGTTTAGAACCATCTAACCCTGAGCCTTTAGGCCACAGGGGCATACAGACAGACCTCATTATTTCAAACTTTGTTTAAAGTTCCTACCACTGGAACACTATGTTTGTATGACTGATGATAAGAAAAGCATTACGGGCCACTTCACATATTTTCACCCAGTATGTTTTATAGTATATTGTCAAGTTGGCTAAGGAGGAGAATATTCCAGGGGATTAAGAGTTACTTTTAACAGTCACATGTTTTGTTCTTTGGACACCTAAGCAAATTTAATTTGAAATCACTGATGCCACATTAGACTAGCATGGGCCCACGTTAAATTAGGAATTGATCAGCTGACAGTGCTCCTGTTGCCCTGTTGACTTATATCAACATAATGGGAAATAAGATGCCATTAGTGTCACTGGTCTATATGCATCTGTTGTGTTACAATAATTTTGTACTGGCTTTCTTCTTTTAATTAATAAGAGAAAATAAAACAAAAACAAATTAAAGAGTTACAAAAATATTGGGATCCGTATCAATTACATTTCTATTTTATTGATCTTTATCAGTCCCAAATTTCTCAATCACTGCATCCCTACTTGAGATCATAGAACTAATGGAAGCTTTGAACATACTTATTTTTGAACTATACACAGTAGTGATCTGACTTGAAAATGCCCAATACTGTGATACTGAAAAACTCTATCAGGAAATCTGGTCTAAGCACTGTTACCTTTAGTGACAGGGTCAAAAAGAAATGATCAAAAAAAAAAATACAAGTTCCAATGTATTTATAATGGATCTCTTGTATCAGTCCCTGTTTCACTATCCTAGATTGGACCCTGTGCTTAACAGTAACCCTGGGTCTTAATGTAACTAACCAACCACCAGCTCAAAAATAATTCAGAACTAAAAGTGGAGGAGGAAGATTTTGCAGAAATGTTATCTTCAGTGAAAACATTTGTTTTATGGAAAGACAACGGTACAACAACAATACACACCTGAGGTTTAGAGTGGAATGTGAAAAGCGGGTTTAGTAAAACACTGGAGGGCCAGAGTAGGCTGGGAGACTCCCAGGCTTATTGTTGATATGAGCTTGTGTTTGACAGAGGGGCACATGTAATGAACAGATTTGTGACCAGTTAAATGCCTTCAAAACAAAGAAAGTCTGTTTGATCCATTCATTTTTTTCCCCCCTAGGAATGCATGCCATGATGCCAGGTCCCCCTGTGAAATACATAACAGGGGGACTGTCACAATCAATTACCAGAGCCCTGAAGGAAATGCACTCAGTCCATGTGCCCACTCCTTGTTGAAAACTCTGCCAGCAAACCAGTCAGGCCAGTGCATATCCATGCACAATCAGAATATGAACTGCTACCAGTACCAGCCCTAAAAAACTATCTTAAACACTCACAGCTTACAACTTTAGTCTACAACAGACAGACAAGTATTTTATGTTCACACTGTTCCAGTTTGAAGTGCAACTCCCTCTCTGTGCAGGACTTTTGCCCTGAAGGCAAAACAAGACTAGTGCACAAGCCGAAACTTGCATCAGAAAACTTGCAGAACCACAAATATCCAAATGAAATTCAATATGATATTAAGTTAACATTTTCAGAGGGAAACAATCATAAAAACTTAAAACATCCAGCTCACTTGGATTTCAGTGCACTGGGAAAGCATCATGCATGTGGAACGGCTGTCATGACAAACACTGTTTCGTTGTTACAGAAAATTCCCAGATGGGTGCAAGCAGCCATTACAAATATCACAAGTTCCTGCAACACATTTGGAAGTTATTCGCTCATTTGTTTCCCAAGAGGGCTCCTGTTTATGATTTTATTCCAGTATAACTGAGCACTATTACACCAACAATGCAGATATCACCCACTTACACACTTAGACATATTAAATCAGTATTAAGCAAGCTTAATATTAAAAATTATAGCTACTCTGTGGCCAAAGTGAGTTTCTGCTCATTGATTTTAATCATATTCAGATACACTGGAACACATTACTGCACGTTATGTCATAAGGACAGCTCTTTACAGAAGAAAAACCTGGAAAGAGGGAGTGCACTCAAATTAACTTATTCTGTACTTATGATACACATAGGGTTTTATTTCACTTGTATTAAATTGTGTTTTTTTAAAAACATAATAAAAACACAATATTCAGAGTTAATCTTGTAGGTTTACGCTCTCACAATCATCATCAAGTTGCCCGATTATTTTCCGGATTAACCACAGCAGACTGGCAGTAGGTTTTGTCCAGTTGCTCATATTGTTTAAGTTAAGCTTACTCCAACCGCGTCAGCAAAAGTGTTTTATACACTTTAATATTTATATTTAATTTCTCGCTCTGTTTAATTATATTTCATCGGAAGAAAAAGGCTCGTATTTCTTTTTTTACACTGGTGGTTTCTTAATTTCAAGTCGAGTCTACATAGGAAACCGTTAGGTAGGTTAGCTTTAGGCTAACTAACGGACGACATTTAAAAGCAGCGCATCCGGTCGACACCTTCTAAATAAATAACCCACTAAAAACGCTGCGCAAAATTGCCCGACGTCGTCACATTATAAAACATCTCACAATATGTATTCTTGTTTTACTCAACACTTGTGCTGGACAGCTCAGTAAACGACCCAGTTTAACCTTCTGAATACCAAAATCACGGCACTTCCGGTCTTTTTTTTTTGCGGCCGCCTTCACGCAGCTAACCAGCCAACAACAAGAAAAATACTCAGCTTACTCTCGAGTACTCAGTCTACAGACATATTCCAGCTGCACTGTAAAACAAATGTATGACTATTTCAAACTGAATGTTGCTAAATAGACGGCAGCAACAGAGACGTTTGTCAACTTTAGCGTATTTCACCATAAGTCAGCGGTACGGTTAAGCGACTCACCCGAGGACCCCAGGGCTATACTCCCTCGTCTTCCAAGGCGTGCAAGTGCTCGCATAATTGCCATTAGTGCAGTTTGCAGTCGAATAATTCATCCCATAAGTGCTCGCCTTGTTGTCACTTTTCCTTCGGTCCGGGTGGTGACTCTGTGGTTGATTAATATGTACAGGGGGGTAAACCTGGTGCTGATTCACGCAAATCTGCTGTAAATTAAAAGCCTGGTGCTCCTGTGGGTGACGGTGATGGTGGTAAAGGTTGACATTATTGTCCATGCTGTCGCTCAAGTTGAAGAGCAAGTTGGCACCCCCGACGTTATTATTAATGCCCCCCGTTACATTTCCATCCATAGTCCTCTCGAGTGAGCAGCTGGAAGGGGGACTGTCCGTCCCGGATTCCCGCGAAGACGATGAGGCAGATCCCGTTTTCTGGGGCACACTTTTCCCTTCACCTGGCTCAGCGATGTTCGACGTGGTTAAAGAGTTGCGTACGGTCCCGCTGGACCGTGCTCTCCCCAGCGATGAAATCGCATTGCCCTTAACACTACTACCGTGTGTAGCGCCGTTCATGATGCTGTGATGGCTGCTGCCGTTGCTCAGGCTGCCAGCAATGTCGCCGTTGCTGCTGCTGCCGCCGCTGCAGATGCTCGATGCCACGGCGGTCGCCACATTTTTTAAAACATCAAACGCAGGGTAATTCACACACTGGTTGTGGTTTTGATTGTGGAGCTGTTGCTGAGCGGAGAGAGTCCGTACTCCCTGAGAGGTCTCCCAGACGTACATCCATAAGGCGTTCGCAGGTCCTTTCTGTTCGGGCTGAATCCAAGCTACCCTCGGATCCATTCAACTTCTTTCTCTGGTAACCCCCCCTCCCTGCAAGTCTCTAACTAACACTTACGAGCCCGTTGTGAATCTGCGCCGCTTCTCGGACCTTTCAAAGGTCGCTACGCTGTCCGGGGTTAGGAGAACAGACGCGTTTAAACATTAAACCGAATTAGGACCATTGATAAAGTGGCCCTTTTACACCGCTAGCTGGAAAATTTGCTAGCTGAGTCCTACGGGAATTCAATATGGCGTATGCTCTTCAAATCCACACGCATGCGCCCTACGAGGGGTTTCTTAAATGATGACTGCGCCCCCCCCCATCCGCCCACTCCTTTATCACCCCTCAGCCGGGAGGCTGATGAATTGCAAGGAATAAATATTTGAATTTTTATTTGATAAATAATTCACTGAGCAACAAATGAAGTACACGGTAAACGTCAATAATGAATAAAACGAATCGCGGTCTTTTTTAAAACCGGGCCTGGCAGCTTAGAGATCCTTGTGCACTCAGTTTCAACTTCCCCGCTTTCACCAGTGGGTGGAGGAACGTATGGGTGGGTTCATAGGGGATCCCCATCAATATGAGGCTGGACAGAAGCTTATTGTTGCATAAATGAGAGATTAACTATTAATGTCCTAGCCACAGATGAATGTCTTGAAATATTTATACTTATTTATGTGTCAAAACTGCAGAGTTTGTGGATACTATTATGTTTGGCCCTACAGAGGAATTTGTCTTTTTCTGTGGGTAGTCTAGCTGTGAATCCACAGCTTCCTGTGTTTTGGAAAAACGTGAGAGGAAATCACTCGCTATAAACGTTAAAACCCTTTTCTTTTTAAAAAAAAAGACAGAAAATGGACTATATAGACAAGGTGATAGCACAGTCGACTAGTATCTCAAACACAGCTTGAGGCCACAAACTCTGGCCCTTGAAATGCTGCTCACATACATACAGCAGAAAACCTACACCGCAGTGCAAACACAGACAACGTATATGAAGACTACAGGCTTTTCATACGCTCTGACTACAACACAGGAACACTGTTTTTTTTTCTTTTTCATTGTCAAAGCTTAAAAGGGGCTCCTTCCTTTTATCTGTTTATTATTTCAGATGCACACTGCGGACCTAGATTCCAACTGTTCATTTTCAAGAGGTAATACACAGCAGGTGGTGTTCATCATTCCAGACTCTGTATGCTGCCCAGGCCCCAATAACAGCCGTTTCCCAAGCCATTAAGCTCTGTGATGGAGGAGGGGCGGGCAGGATAACAGCACCTTCTGGGATGTGTATGTATTTAGAAAAAAGTGTTAGGGAGAGGGTGTCTTGCATAATGCCTGCCCCCAACCTCCGCTACTCACGTGCAGCATGTGACAGAGTCAAAGACCCCCCCCCCAGAGCAAACTATGTGTCGGCTAAGATATGTAGCTCGCCACAGAACACACTCAGGCATATACGCAGATGCTCACTCCCACTGTACGCCTGTAGAAATCCAAGCTCTTCATTCTATCGCTTCCATTTTACACTGGATGAAATGCAGGCATTGACAAAGCAGACTGAATAGGTTATTCCTCTCATCTCTCATGTCACAGGCTCAGCTCAAGCCAAATGCCGACACTGACTGTGTGCCAGTGTCATTTCAAGGCTGGTTTGCTTCATTGTCAGCCTTTACGGGATTACCAAATTGGTGACGACTGGACCATAGCTGACAGATGCCTAAAAGACACATACACACACACACAAACAAACAGCACAGGCACCGTTGGAGAAGCCACCAATATGCTCATGGGCATAACAGTAATAGCAGATATTAAGGAACCGGGCAGTTATTTGAGGCTGTGTGGCTTGAATAGTAATGAGGCTGCAGTATGTTCTAGATATTTAACCCGCATTAGTTGAAAGCAATGTTAGCAGCTATTACACTGTTTCTTCACATGAACATATTGCCCGTGGTGCGTTGCCCCCACTGTGCAGTGAGGTACAGTATAACAAGGACACCATTAGAATGGACCCAGTGATCATCATTTAACTGCAGAGCAGCAGCAGCAGCTCTCGCAAGTTTACAACTGCAAATCTGGGCCATCGACTTTATATACAGTCTGAATGTAGAACCTGTACCACATGAATGCAAGGGGGAAAAAAAGGAGTTTAAACCTAAAGGATGTAGATGTGTTAATGTGTGCCATCTGCAGGCAGAGAGAAAATCTTCAAAAACCATTTTTCATTGCCTGCATTATGGGTGGATAGCAGGGTTCCTGCACCCTTTACAGAATCATAACCCAGGGCTTTTAAGACCTCAGTAAATACAAATTAAGAACAAACAATATGCAGAAATTCATAGACCACAAAATGTTTGTTTTGCCATGCCATCAAACTGAACATTTTTGTTAATGTTACAGCAATGCTGAAGAAGTGACACAAAACAGAAACTTTATCAAAAAAGTTCATCTTCATAACTATGCCTTTTTCTACAAATCCTTTATAATGCAAACACCAAATTGACAGTAAATCTTAGACATTTTTAGGACCTTTCCAGATTTTAATTTCAGACATTTGAAGCTTTTTTGTGGGAAACCCGTACAGTCTTTTCCCATCTGTAGGAAGCAGCATTGCAGACAAACTAATAAATGGCTTCACTTTTCAGATCAGGAAACCATGTTCATCTTTTATATACAGTCTGTGGAGGGCAAGACAGGGGCAGACCAGACAGCAGTGCCATGCCCATTACTTTTCTACCACAGAGGTGTGCACTTGTAACTTGTTCTCATGCAGCAGTCTTGAAGCCTGGAGATGAATAACACTGGTTAGCTGTCTTTTTCACATTATATGGCATGTATATATTAAATATTACTTGACAGCTCCTCTGGCGGAATATCCTGGAGCCTGTGTGTCTGAGTTTGGGAGTAAAAAGCCATTACAGATGCTTCGCATATAAAGACAAAATCCACTGCCAGTGCATGAAGATAAATGGTCCTACAGTCAAATGGCGTGCTCAGTTGTAAATACTGACCGTATAATATAGTGATGCAATTACAAGGAGCACAGACAGAGGATCCGCAAACAGAAGACATACCGGGAAAGAAAGAGACGGTGGGGACATGAAGGATGTCACTCTGCACAGCCTTCAGCGATACACAGTCATCATTTGTCACCACAGTCAGACACAGCAGCTGTAATATTTATTGATGACAATGTGTGAAAATCACAACAAAATAAATCCCCCTTGAATGCAACACATTTATAAAATTCCTAATGACATGACCTTGGTTGTGACAGGAAAATGACATCAACAGGAGTTATAAGCAGAAGCAGCATTAAAAAAAATAAAAGTATTTTAGATGATTGCACTTGATTTCAATCAAACGTCATTGTGGAAAAAACATTAAAGGCACATCAAATTTTTAGTACCAACAAAGTAAGACATGATTCAAGAAAAGTCCTAACGTACACTGACAAGATTATGACTCATGGTAACAAAAATGAAACAATAATGGAGCAGAAGAGACAAGCCCAATATTTCATTGTCCTATCTATCCCCCCAGTTTCCCTCTGTCCTTTCAAAAAGAAATCTCTCAGCCTTATTCATTCAGCACACGTTGCGCGCCTGCTTTCACCCGTCCAATATTTTTCTCTTCCATTTCTTCTCCTCCATCTCTCTCAGAAACCTCAGCATGGGCGGGATGTTTTGGGGCAACTCTCTCATTTTCTCATTTCAGGCATGGGTGAGTTATTGACAGCCATGCTTGATCGCCATTATTTGTCCCTGCAGCCCACTAGTCGGGGACAGGCCTGATGCGAGTCTCAGTCTTTACAGGCCGGAGACGCAGTTACCTTAAGTTCCTTAGCGGTTTCTCTTCCAGGGCTTTTGAGATGATGAGGTCAAAAGATGACACCCAGAGTGAAATGCAGGAGGAAACGGGAGCTATGCTTAATTCAGAACTCGTCGATTTGATGTGAATGGATTTTAAAAAAGATTTGTAACAGTTGAGTCTTGAGGATTAATAAAATTTTTAAAAGTCTGCTTTGCATTTCCAAGTTTATGTTCCAACTGAGAGAATATGCAGATGAGGGGAGAGCCTTAAAGCGGTTTATTGCTGTAGAGCGTCATAAATCGCGTGGATTACCATGGAGATACTCCATTTGCTATCTTTATTTCCTCTGGAGGACAGCCGAATGCTGCCTCTCCTGCAAACACAACACTTAAGCATGTTCAGTCCATGCTTGTTGAGGTTCCTTGGTGCTTTGTGGAGGTTATTACAAAAGTAATGGCAACCGTAAAACCCTTTTTGAGATGATGGCTTTTAACTGTTGCTTGCTCACAGCTCAGATGAGCCTGTTTTCAGTGAGAAAAGTTTTGCTATGATTAAGGTTTGTTGCAACATCAAAGATTGTCTAAATTAGACAATTATGGGAGTGTTCTTCTCTGCTGCTGTAAGAAAAAAGTTACCTTTTCAGGTTCCCAATCTTCTAGAACAGAAAGGGAATCAAAGCCTTCCTGCTTTTGGGATAGTCTTCAAACTTTGCAAGATACCATCTGCAAGGCGAGAAAAAGGAACAAGACATTTTCTTCTGTTAATCAGGAATTTTCTTTAAAGTGTACAGTGCACACACTCCAGGAAAAATGTTCTCACTGAGTGTGAGAACCGTGCGTGTGTCGTTATTCTTACTTGTGGTGGGCCACAGCCCTGCTGGCGAGGACCACTGTGGTAAAGATGGCGAAAGCTGTGCTGTGAACAGAGTGACCAGCCAGAGCGAAGCCAGCCCACTCCGTTATCTCGCCTAAGAAGTTGGCCCCAGACACATATTCAAACATTCCACCTGTGGGTGGAAGACACCGACGTTAGGGCAGGCTGGGTTTCTCCTTTCATATGCTCACTGATGCAGAAACAACTTAAATATTTTACTCTGGAAGGGAATAAAATCTGACGCCTTTTCACAGACTACGATTTGAGACTAAGCTGAATAAGTGGTGACATTTCCACTATGTGCAAATGTTATTTGGAGGGAACATGCGGCTACAAAATGCAAAGGGCATTCACAAAACTGGCTCCATATCAAACATAGATGGCTGAGCACCCACTATGTGACTGCGGGCTATGTGCTTGGTAATGCTGCTACCCCCCCCTTTATGTGAAAATAGCAGATTGTTGGCTGAGGGGATGCCAGACGTGCCTAGAAGTTGCTATGGAGCAACAAAGCTCGCGGCTTCCTCACGCCTCGCCTTCTCTGCTTTATTTTCCTTAAGGGTCGGGGAAGAATTGTTTCAACAGGTTCAGTGCAAGTGCAGGCTCAAGGTGCTATTGTTGTGACTATGCTTCGAGTCAGGGGAGCCGCTCTCTGTGTGAACCTGTTATGATTACTGATTCATTTAACCAGGGAAGAAGCCAAATTATGGTTTGGATTTTCCATATAATATAGTTTTATTTGCATTCCACTGTACAGGCTAGTTTTCAAATGGAGCTTGGACATGAGCCAATGCCTTGGCCACCACCCCCCACCCCGACCCTTACATGTCACATCTCATTGAACAATAACAGTAAAAGGTCACACACTAAAAAACCCCCATCCACTCCCGTTTTAGCTCTTAGGCCTGTTTTAGTCAAGCTGGGGCAGATCGCACACTGATGCTTTCAAGACATCGTGTTATTGAGTAGAGTTATATGCAAATATTTAATTTTTAATGC
The DNA here is from genome assembly GCA_024447675.2 of Pterophyllum scalare. Taxonomy (NCBI): domain Eukaryota; kingdom Metazoa; phylum Chordata; class Actinopteri; order Cichliformes; family Cichlidae; genus Pterophyllum; species Pterophyllum scalare. Next base: position 42,121 of record JAMQGT020001849.1, read on the forward strand.
ATTGGTTGACACAAGACCCAACAAGGCAGCTTTTTAACATGCTCTGGTGGCTTCTTGCACCGAGAGGATTTGCCCCCTGCTGGCCTTTCAAAACAGTGCAGGTTTAAGGCACTTTCCACATTGATTTTTTTATTCAGATGCTATATCCAACTTTTATCCAGCCTTTGCACACAACGCTGCTTCACACTGAGAAGACAAGAGTCTCAACCAGTGCAGTAAAGCCGTGGACCCAGAAACAGCATTTCAGCGTTGAACTAGCAAAAGAAGAGAGCCAGTTTAATTATTAAAAGCTGGCATTTTAGGAAATACACTGGTTTAATCTAAGCAGACAGTTAGCTGCAGGTAACCGCTGTAAAAACAGCTGTAAAGCTCTGTTTGTTTCAAAAAATCCTGCATGAAATATATGACATTTTGTATGACTATGTAAACAATTTCTTGATTTACTATCAGTCTTATCAACTTACAAGTATTTGCATTAAGTATTCTAATATTCTAAATAAATACAATAAATAAATACATGAATCTGGAACCACAGTGCAAAGTTATAATAGCACAAACACTTTTTTTTACAGCTGAATTCTTTATAGCATGATTACCGTCTGCGTATCTCTGCGGTTTAGAAGATTTGGATGTCTGTGTCAGTGAAAGCAAACACACTCAAAGTCCTACAAACTGGACCATATGAGAGGGCGAGCAACGAGAGCTGTTTATCCGCTAATGTAAGGGCTCACGGAGGGCCAGGCAGAGAGGAACAGATAACTAATGACAACCTGTGATTCTGCTTACTGTGCGATCTGTATAATTAGGAGACCACACTGGAAAATGAGCATCTAACACACAGAGACCAGAGTGTCGAGGGCCATGATGTGATTGCAGGTTTTGTGACTTCCTCCTCGCTCATCGTGAGTGGTGGAACAAAAGCATTCAGAGTCTAAACCCACGATTAAGTCGCACCACAATGTAAATTTTTTTATGCTCATTTTGGACCTTTATGGAAAATATGAAGAATGGCCTGTTTCAGAATTAAATCAAAATCATGCTTATTAGAATCTACTAGAATAATTTTGCATGATTCATAGTTCACAATCATCCTTATTTTATGCTAACCTTAGTGCAGCTCATGAGTTAATCTTCTGCCTGAAGCAACATCTACTCTGTTTTTGTTTTTAGTTCTTCATAGTTTTTTCATATGTAGGTTAGTAACATTAGTTAACTTAACAACTGAAGCTATTTGACTGAATAAAATGTCCTGGACTGACTGAAGCCCTTACCTTTGGGAATCTTGTATCCAGTCTCTCCGGGCTTTCTCAGGTTCCTAAGGATGTGGTCAGATTGTACGTTCATAATCCAGCCGACAAACCACAGCACCGAGCCTGGAGACAAAACCGAAATCTGCTTTAGAAAGTGACAAAAGCCAAACAGCTTTTCTTTTCTTTTAGCATTTCACCACTTTGGTAAATACTCCTGGTTTCCTTCCAAAAAGTGACCTGAAAATGGAATTTATGTACAACATCAGTATCATACACTATAATGCCACTTTGTGTATATGTTGCTGTATATGAGCATTTCAAAAACTGTCCCGCTCTCAGCACGTGTGGAGGACTGCGCATCCAGCCGAGCAGTATCTTCACAGCAAGTTTCTAACAAGCTTGAGATATAAATATTACATATGCAGCATCCATGTACGTTATTGTCAAGCTGTAAACAGATTTTATGTAATGTATCCTGTGAAAATTTCATAATACAGATGACAGATTCAACTGCCTGTATTAGACTTTTGGACCAAGAAAAGGGCAAATCTTCAAAGTACTTATTTAATTAATTTCCTTTTAATTTTTAATAATTTGCATGAATGGCAAAGCTAAGCATAGAAAAACTTTAAGGGTTGAAAACCATGTGAATCACCAATATCCCAAGAAGGAAAATGACAATACAGACAAGTGTGACTGACTGACGTGCTTTTTGTGTCTTTTTTGAATCAGAATCATGTAATCCAAGAGAAAGAGGGCATTGGAAAGAAAACTGGTTACAGGGGATAATTTGGTAGGACATCATGAAGTAAGAATTCTTTCCCTGGTTTATTCTAAAAAACTATCCACAGCCGGTTTTATCATTTTTATTATGATGTGCACACTCACTGTAAGTATAATAAACTGATTACATTCAATACAACATTTTAACTTCTGTACACAACAAAATAATTCACATTTGAGTTGCAAACAGCAAGGAAGCAGCCACAGAACACCTACCAACGAGGAAGCATGGATGTGTAACCCAGTGTGTGGGGTACTCAGCATAATGGCTCAGGTACCTGATCTGCATGAAGCCATTATAGCTGCAGAACACAAAGGCCAGGGCGAATGAGGCCAGTGGTGTCGGTTTTCCTCCTCGGATTAAAAAAGGATAAATACAGGATCTGCAGAACAACAAAATCGTGTCAGAACAAGAATGAACAGCTCTTCCTGAGTCTGGATTGCATAATTATTCAGGCACTGCTTTGCCTACTTGGAGTGCTTGCCCACCGCTTCCTACAGCATTAACAAACATTACTGCCACAGTGTAACTGATCGTGGTTACCAACCTCTGAACATAGTGGCATAAATACATGGCAATGAGCAGCTGATTTGGTAGTACGGACGTCTTGGAAGAAGGTGCCCGGAGCAGCAGACACAAAGGCAGCAGTAAGGCGGGCAGCTCCTGGACGAACCAGGCGAACCGGACATTAATTTGAAATCCATATTTGCTCGTAGAATAGCGACCGTAAGGGACGTTTTCGAACAGCAAAGCAATAAAAGTGCAGGCTGCCATGAAAACCATGAGGTAAGCCATGCAGTCCAAAATGTACAGCTCCTCTTCCTCCGAGGAGAAGAGTCGGGAGAGGAGAGCGTCCATTTCAACCTGAGGGATAATATTTGAATCTATTCTGCTCACAACTACCTATTTGCAGTTATTATATATTATTTATTAACCAGCTCTCGTGTGACAAGCGTACACGCCCACAACCGATCCAGCCCAATGAAGATTATTTGAACAACTGCGCAAGCGCGTGTCAGCCAATGAGAGTGCATGGTTTTGCATCAGCGCGCTTGACTGGATCAGCCGGAGGTCAATCCTGCTGTGATTGGTTACTGAGTTCAGAAAGTTATCAGACCAACCTCTCGTGAGTAGTGATGAAGCTTTCAATTCAATTGGTTAAAAAAAAAAAGGCTGTAGGTGTGATTCAGGTGGCCATGGATGTGATTGGAACACCTGAATTCAATGATTTGGATGGGTGAGTGAATACTTTTGGCAATACAGTGTAGGTGCTGTTGTCCATGCCAATAAATTTCCAGGGTTTAAAATGTAGAACTAAAATTACTTTCATTTTATGAATGTAAATGGAGTTTCCCATGTTAAATTCAAATAGCCTGCAAATCCAGCATCCGGAGCAGATCCAGATGATTAATGGTCGGGGCCCTCCACAACTGTATAAGGAATATTTCTCAAATCTGATAGGTTTTGGTGGAGAAGTGATTGTAATTTTTAACTTTGCTCAATATTTAAGATAAGGATTTTTTTTTTCAAATTTCTTTTCATTTTTTTCCTTGATCAAGTTATGGTAGAATTTTAATCTGGCAATGTAGGGATCACTGGCCATCTTTTGTACAAATTAGATATGAATTAGACTGGTAGTAATAAGGTTAACAAACAGATAAGCATACAAAAAACAATGCCCTGTTCACCCTCCAGGGTCATAGGTGCATAATTGCTAAAGCCCACTGTTAGGTGGTTGCTAGGCAGCATGATGGCATTATAATATCTGATACAGGAAAGGCCTTATAGGGGACCAAAGATGAACCTGAGTACCAAGTTTGGTTGCTGAACTCCTGATCGTGAAGGAGAAGTTGGCGGACAAAACAAAGCAAAGACACAGACAGAGATTTGATGCATAACAGTAAGATTAATGTGACATTCAGGCCAAATGATGAAGCTCCCAACCTTCTAGGCATGCAGCAGTTATGTTACATAAATTAAGGGATTCTTTTTCAATTTCATAAACAGTGATCTGCATAAAATTTCACAATGGTGCAGGTTACTTTCATAAATGAACATTCAGAAGACAGAAAAGTTCAAACCATGTGTGCACAGCATTGAGGAACAGATTCTGCTGTAATACCAACAACAAAAAATTGTGGCATCAGTGACTGCTGACTCAGGCTGAGGACAAAGGAGGGATCTCCACCTTCCCAGGAATTCATCTATGTGGGTCTCAACCCTGTTAAAAGAGAAGAAAAACAGCAGAAACACTCATAGCTTTCAATCAGTGCCAGCTGCCTCCTGTTTTAGCAGAACAGCTGGCTACTTAGTTATATAAATGTTTGATTCCCAAGGAAATTTTCACTGAACTTGTGATTATCTACGCATGCATAATGTGCATACAATGCACACACGTTAATAGATAAATAACTAACAAAAGCAGCTGCAGTTGCCATTGGAGAAACAGCTGGTTTTTGAAAATCCAAGGAATGAGCACAGAAGTGGGGGGAAAAAAACAATGCCCCAGTTTGTATCAGAGCCAACAAACTGACCCAGCTCAAGGAACCTCAATAAAACCAGCATTTTTAGATTGTAATTTATTGCTTGAAAAAAACAAACAAACAAAAAACCACACTTGTGATAATAAAGATTGATAAATAAAGTTTGCAAAAAAGTGGGGTTCACTAATAAATTTTAATTATTTAATTTGAATAATTAAGGAGTGATTTGGTTCCCAGGAAGCTCACTTTAATAACATATTAATTTAGAAAAATATAAATTTATACACACATTATTCTCTGCTGGAATGCAGTTATGCAGTGAAAACAAATTGAAAAAATCTGTCCTTCATGTGAATTTAATTCTTGTAAACGGGTTGTAGCGTCCCGCTTAATTAATTAAAACTTTTCTTTAGTGCAATAATATTTTCCAAGAGGGCAGACCTGCTCATCGAGGGGTTTCCACTTTCTTTCAGGCAGATTTTGCGGGCGCATCGAAGGGTCCTGATTCACGTGCGTCAGCGGCAGCACGTTGCGTGGGTTACGCGGCGGCGCAGCCAGTTCATCCTCGTCCGGCGCAAGTACAGTTTAGCTGGGTCACAAGCTTTAGTTCTTCGCGGTCAGTCACCACGTTGTTCCGCAGACTTTTCTCCAGGGTCGTCTGCTGCTCCGACATGGGGAAGAGAAGCAGGCAGAGGCAGAAAGCCCAGCATGCCGGCCGGGACGGCAGAGACAGCGCTGTGAGTCCCTCTCCTGCGGCAGGAAAACTAGCTCATGTTTGTGTTTGCATGAACTACGCTTAAGTAAAGTAACTGCAAAAAAAGAGACCACTGTAGTGATAATTTATGCTTGTTACTTTCACTGAATCTCTGCAGACCTGCTGCTGCTAGTTACTGTGTTGTTTTCAAAGCCATGTGTGACCACCATTTTTTTTTTTTTTTTACTTTTTCGTTTTTAATACACAATCTGCATATGCTTAAATATGTGTACAGCTTGTTGTACTACAGGCCGAATTGAGTGTCACACCACAGTGAAACGTAACAAAGCTTTTGACGTGCTGTGCAAGCTGTTGCTCTTGACCATAAGAAAGTTGGGATTCAGAGTAGCATTTTTGTCTCCTTTTTACTTTGGGTGTTTTTCCAGTTATTTCTGTACACAAAGGCACTCATGAATAACATAGTAGGTAACCATACATTTGTGTGTTCCAGGGCTGGGGTGCTGGCTATGCTGACATTATTAAGGAGAACAAGCTGTTTGAGCAGTACTATAAGGAGCTAGGTCTGGTGCCCGAGGGGGAGTTTGAACAGTTCATGGAGGCAATGAGGGAACCTCTGCCGGCAACCATCCGCATCACTGGATACAAGAGGTGAGCCTGACAGATCTGCAGCCTTGGGTTCATGCTTGGCATGGTAAGAGGTTGGCAGTTGCCGCTCATTGGCACGTGTATGCACCTTATAGATCATTCTGAACTCTGTTGTGGAAATTCCTCTTTTCATTGCAAGGAGAAAATGCTGAAACATTAATTTATAAGGAGAGCAGCAATTTGAAATAGTCATATAATGTTGGATCCCTAATGTAAATATACTTGCTACCTTTTCCAGCCATGCCAAGGAGATCCTTCACTGTCTAAAGGAAAAATACTTTAAAGATATTCAGGAGCTGGAAATCGATGGCCAGAAGATCGAAGCTCCACAGCCCCTCAGCTGGTAATGTTTCATATGTTTTGCCCACGGCTAAAAAGACGCACACAGAGTCGAATGAAAACTTGAGTGCTGACTGTTTTCTTCAGGTACCCGGACGAGCAAGCTTGGCACACCAACATGAGCAGGAAGATCATAAGGAAGTCTCCCCTACTGGAGAAGTTCCACCAGTTTCTGGTCAGCGAGACTGAGTCGGTGAGTAAGTCGCAATCCAAGAGATCCAGCTTTTGCTCTTGGCTGTGTTTGCCAAATTTACCAGTGAAAGGGGGTTAAAACAACATGTGACATTGGCATTACTTTTGTGTTTGTCCTTGCAGGGTAACATCAGCCGACAGGAAGCTGTCAGCATGATCCCTCCTCTGCTGCTCAAGATTGAGTCCCATCACAAGGTAAAATGGCACCATGAGGAAGAACATAGATTTTTGGAAGTCCAAGAAGACTCAGTTGGAGTCTGTCCGTCCGTGGGACAAGACACTCTTTGGAGATGCAGCTGAAATATATACTGAGCACTGCCACAATAGCAGTCTTGTTAAGAAGCCAGTCAGTAGGGATAACATGGGACGGGAACAGCTGGAGCAAGCTGTTTAGCAGAGACTACACTTTGAAAATAAGAGTGATGGTGTTGTCCATTACTAAATTGATCGTGGATGATGCCAGATGACCTTCAGCGACTGTTAACATATTGTCCTCCCAAGTGAGTTGGTAACACTGATGGTGCATCACAACTTGTTTCTGTGCAGATCCTGGACATGTGCGCAGCTCCGGGGTCGAAGACAGCCCAGCTGATTGAGATGCTCCATGCTGACATGGATGTGCCTTTTCCAGGTAGGAAAATTGCACTAAAACCTAGAAAACCTTCATACTTTGCATCTTTTAATTAAAAAAAAGAACATTCCCTTGCATTAATAGTCTATAATTTCAATCCATATCTCCACCTTTCAGAGGGCTTTGTCATTGCAAATGATGTTGACAACAAGCGCTGCTACTTGCTCGTGCACCAGGCCAAGCGTCTTAACAGCCCCTGCATCATGGTGGTGAACCACGACGCCTCCTGCATCCCCACCCTTGAGATCGACACCAATGGCAAGAGGGACGTCCTCTTCTATGACCGCATCCTGTGCGACGTTCCCTGCAGGTCAGCAGATCTATCTGGCACATGTCTGCATCACTGATGGAGAGAGTTGGGTTTTGAAAGCTGCTAAAGTACAAAAAATATGGTTGATAAGCTCTGATGCATGTGTGGGTGTTTGGCAGGAGAGGACATTTCATGTGACAGATGGAGATGAGGCGAGGCTCCACACTCTTCATCAAATGCAGGGCCCTCATAAGTTGTGTCCTTCAGGTTTTAGTGTGGTGGTAGAATATGCGCCCGTATCTTTTGTCTCTTGAAGTTTAGTTTAATTTTGTGGAATCGGCTCAGTTTGCAGATGCTGTCTGAATTTGGGTAGCTGCAGTGTTGAAGCCAGAAGCCTCCTGCCAAAGACAACATAGGGAGAGGGGAGGGGAAAAACAGTAATGAAGACAGAGTGTGGCAGACAGTAGCCCAGCATGCAGATAGTTGGTGCTTCGCAGACATTTTTTTGCTGTGTGACAAATCAAAAAAGGGCTCCAAGGAGGTTTCATCGCCTTGGGCCAAAAATTGGACGGTTCTGACTGTTGCTGCTCTGTGCCCTGCAGTGGGGATGGCACCATGCGGAAGAACATAGACGTGTGGAAGAAATGGACAACCAGCAACAGCCTGCATCTCCACGGGTGAGTGGAGGAGTGTGTGCGCTCGCACCTAAACTACAACACAGGAATTTATGCACTCGTGCGGTAGACTAAATTGAGTAAACGGCAAGGGAATGGAGTGTGTTTCTTTTTGGTCTTAATTTCAAAAGTTGGCAGGATTACAGAGCACACACGTGTGTTTTCACCAGGCTCCAGCTGCGTATCGCGGTGCGCGGTGTAGAACAGCTGGCCGTGGGAGGGAGGATGGTCTACTCCACCTGTTCACTCAACCCCATAGAGGATGAAGCTGTCATAGCAGCACTGCTGGAGAAAAGTGAAGGTAACAAACACACACTCATGGTCATACAGTATGTGGTCAGGCTTCAGATTAAAGTTTTGAGTTGTTTAATACACTCCAGTTGCTCCAACATCCTTTGTGTGATGTAGGGTTTACATAGATTTGCGACAAAAGCTAGACTAATATGAACTGTAAATTGTATGTAGAGCACTTCAAACCCAATGTGAATCCAAGTCAACCCCACACATGCCAGCATTTCAAGAGGAGGTCTTATTGCTCTGAGAACACCCCATCCCTGCAGATGCCAGATTTAAAACATGGTCTAACTTTCAAAGTTACCTGTAAGGTTAATTTAATTTTAGAAATGTTCTTGTCCAAGTTTAATGTGGCAGCTGCAAATGGTGTTTTTGCTTGTTCTAACTTCCGTGCACACTTTCCCTTCCTCTCTTGGACTCCTGAACTAATTTTGTAAATTATAGTCAAATCTGGATTAAAAGAGCAGGGTATAATTTAGACCATGATTAACTTTTACTGAGAAGTGGCTGTTAGAAATGTAACTATACAAGAAACTTAGTAATGGGTAACAATGCCTGCAGAATCTCGAGTCTCGATTCATGATGACCAGTTCAATACCAAAACAAGATGATTATCGTGCGTACAAACTCCTTTATTAAAAGGTCAAATCTTTGACACGGTGGAGGCAGTTTCAAACGTTAACGTATTCTGTTGACAGAACACGGACTGAAATGTGAGGATGGTCGCTGAATAGCCTGCTAACATTAATGTTAGCTTAAGCATTTGTGTCGCAAACATTTTAGTCTGTATAACAGTTGATCTCATAACACCAACAGCAGCTGTCTCAGGATAACAGGGACGGATCTTTGAATGTCGTTAATGTGAACTGGAGTTCAAACTGAATTCTTTGAACAGACCTGGATTCTGGTCTTTTCGGTGCTTCTCTTAAATTGGAACTGTTTCTTCCGTTGGTCTGAAAAGCACGACAGCATCGTTTACCATTTGTGAATCAGTTATCAGTCCTTTATCATACCCTTTAAATGCAGAGTACTTCCATTCCTGACTCTTACTGCCTTTCTCATCAAGAAAGCTGTGCCGACTTGGGGGCTGCACTATTGTGGCAGCTGCATTAGTCGCCATCTTCCAAATGTAGTTATTGCTGTGCTTCTGGGCCTCTTTCTTTCTGTGTAAGGATAGACTAGAACAAATACTTGAGTGGCACTCACCTGTCAAAAATGATTTTGTTAATTACCATAAACCTTACTTTGGGTGGTGGTCGAATAAATTTTAAGCACGGTACGTATACCTTATTTTATTTGCCTTTACTTATAATTATTTATTTTTGCATTTAAGAAAATGTTTTCTTTAAAAATGCAATAAAAGATATCATATGCAGATAAACTATTAAAAATCTCAATTTTTGAAATGAAACCAGTGGGCAGTTTATTTTGAAAGAATTGTGCTTTTGCTCTTTTGAGCAGGTATATTCCTCATGAATAAGAGAAATATATTTCCTATCTCATTACTTGATAAATCAATAGAATACTTTTTTAGTAAAATAATTGATAGCTGCAGCCCAAATTCAGATTCACTTGTGTGTTGGACATGTTAATATAAAACCAAAATCTAGTTAACCAATGTTCTTAACTCCTTATTCAGCCGGGGTCACGGAGGGCTGAAACCTGAAGTCACAAACTGTATTTTAAAAGATCCATAGGAAATTATGGTCAGCAGCTACACCACCAGTTTTTTACAGGCTAAATAATACATTATGTATTTTATGAAAATTATGTCTAAAGGTCTTATAGATCTTACAGACTGGCTCTTTTACTGCTAACTTATTTACCTGTTCATGTTGCCAGGAGCGTTGGAGCTGGCCGACTGCTCAGCTGACCTGCCAGGGCTGAAGTGGATGCCTGGGGTCACTTCCTGGAAGGTACTGCACATTTAGGTTTTTGTCAGTCGTTTCTTTTGCAGTCTTGATCTGTGTCCAGACTGTGCCCTTTTTCTCTGTAGCTGATGACCAAAGAGGGCCAGTGGTACACGGACTGGTCCGAGGTCCCAAGCAGTCGTCATACTCAGATCCGACCCACCATGTTCCCACCCAAAGACCCAGAGAAACTGGCCAGCTGTCATCTGGAGAGATGGTATGTATGTAGTCACAGACGTTCAAATGGAGGAACGTGTTTTTTACACTTTCCCAGTTTGTGAAGTAGGGGGTCCAAGAGGGTTCTTATTTATAATAAAGGGCGATTTCTTGAAAATGCTGTAAAATAGCACATTAAAGTGTCCAAACTTGGCATGAAAAGTGTCCTTAAAGGTTTTGTGTTAGCCTGCTTTGTTTTACCTGATGTCTTTGTGTCGACAGGAATAATTGAAACACAGCGATTCACCTCTTGCAAAGAATGTGAAACCAGGGCGTGAAGTAGAGCGTATCCTGCACCCTCACGTTTCATTATAACTGTGACCTCCAAACTTTATCCTACAGTATGATATTGTAGAATAAAGGATGATTGATTGCTTTTGAGTATAGCATTATCCATATGCCACATATGCCTGGAGCATTTCTCTTTTCATCAATTCCAGATTCACTATCTAAGTGAAGTGTCTGATTTTCACTTTTTGAATATGCATCCAGTTTGCAATAGATGCACACTCATGCACACACCCGGCTCCCTCACATCATGGAGGATGCTGTCATTTTCATGCTTTAGCACTTATACTGACTTGATATTGGCAGCAGAGGGCGCTATTGCCACACGTTGGCTAAGCAGGTTTTTTTTTTTTTTTCCAAATGCTGGGGGGGGGGGCTTTATTTGTCTTCACAGTAGGGGGCACCATAAAACCCAAAGTTGTGCTTTATGTCTCTGTGTCTCTATTTTTATGTCAGCATGAGGATTCTGCCACATCACCAGAACACTGGAGGTTTCTTTGTGGCTGTACTGGTGAAGAAAGCCCCGATGCCCTGGAACAAAAGATATCCCAAGGTACCTGATCTCACACACACACACACACACACTTAACGGATGATAGATATCTCACTTGAAGTGGGAAATGGAGCAGAATTCTCCCATGTCAGTATGGATGTGTCTGTAGAACCCATCCTCCCACCTCACCCCATGCCCGCACTGCATCATTCACCTGTCCAGCTTTACTAACCATACCTCAGACTTCCTCTGCTTCTTCTTTGCCCACTCATTTCCCCTCCTCTTCGGTCTCCAGCTAAGAAAAGACACCAAGTCGTCCAGCTTAGCTGCCCAGACTGGAGGCTCTGAGGCGGCTTCGTCACAAGGAGATACTCCACATCTCCCTCCTGAGGGTTCCTCGGAGAGGGTGGAGGGGAACAGCCAAGAAGAAAAGGTTGATAAAGAGACAGAGGAGGAGGCACCTGAAGGAGCTTCTCTGCCTCAGGAGGCCGGTGCCAAATCAGAGGGGGTGTGTGGGTGAGTCATGCTGGTCTGATGCGTTAATAAACAAATAAACTGTTGACTCGTAATCCGTTATCAATAAGGAAAAAACTGTTTTGGAGTTCTCTCTGAATTCCCGTTAGAAACCTGCGCATTCCCAGCAGTTTCCTTAGTTAATCATATGCAATCAATATAAATGTATATATATTTTTTTACTTACAGACAGGCTCTTTAAAATGTAAATAAACACAATTAAATAACTTTGTATATCTGTCCCTTTTCAGCCCTCCACCCTTGAAGAAGATGAGGCTGTTTGGTTACAAAGAAGACCCCTTTGTGTTCTTAACTGAAGATGACCCTGTCTTCACCACCATACAGTAAGTGTCTCCATCTTTAAGGTAAAATGGTTGTTTTCAACATTTTTCTGCAGCATAAATACACGTTTCCTCTGTTTTCCTCTAGATCTTTCTATGATCTGTCCCCCAACTTCCCCAAGCTCAACGTTTTGACCCGGACCCATGAGGGCAAGAAGAGACACTTATACATGGTGTCCAAAGAGCTCCGCAATGTGCTGCTCAGTAACAGTGAACGCATGAAGGTAGGCGTGTGGGGGTGTGGGTGTGGGTTTGATAATGATGATGAAACATTTCGGTTATGTCCTGGATACAGTGTGTCTGGTATTGAGCTGCTTCAAATGGCATGTTTATGTAAGCGCAGATTTATTGGCTTTACATTGATTCATCAGTTCCCCCCTGTGTGTGTGTGTGTGTGTGTGTGTGTGTGTGTGTAGAGAGAGAGAGAGAGAGAGAGAGATAAGCAGCATAAACAGATGGGAGTCTCTCCAATCACAAATCCCTCTGGTCCTCCACCCTGTAGGACCTGCACAGGTGGCACTGTGGGGAACTCAGTCTCTTTGTTCTCCCCGGTGTTTGATGTTTCTCACTTTTTAGTCTCTTACTCTTAAAGGGACAGGCGACCTCAACATTAAATTTCTTATTTTATCTCAGGCTTGTAGTTCTGTTTATCCATGTCGATGTGTTGCAAGTTGCCCAGTTTAGGAGCTATCACCTGCAGAAATGAATACCTTCTTTTTAGTTTAGTGGAACTAAATGGCAGTCAGTTCATGGTGTTGAGTACATTCACATAACCTTTTATATGCTGCAGTATTTGTAGGAGATGACCAAAGTATGAAAAGGTTAAACACCTAATAGGGGCTGAAAAGCAGCTTCATTGCTGGGGCTCGGGACTTGGAGGGTATCGGTCAATTAAAGTCGATATATCTCCTTTGCCGTTATACTGATGATGTTGAAAGCCAAATTGCTCCTGTTGCATACCTTGATGTGTTAGTATGTGTGTGATGGGTAAAAATGTGTGAATATGGCCCCTAATGTAGTAAAGGAAGAGTTAAAAAAAGGATTGTTTAAATACCAGTCCATTTAAAGCAGCTCTGTGTGTGTGTGTGTGTGTGTGTGTGTGTGTGTGTGTGTCTGTCTGACTAAAAACACAGCTGTGTGTCCACTAAGCTAATAGGATGCTAAATGTATCCTGATGCTAAGACCAGCTGAAACAAATTCAGCCTCATTCTTTCAGCTGCAGCTCAGCAGGTGCTAAGTGGTCTGAGAAATCAAAGATAAATATAAAAACATATTTCTAACTGGTAGACTTAGTTTTCAAATTTTATGTAATTTCAGCACGTACAGTCTTGTTTTGAGATACTGTCACTATATTAAGGCTTTTAGAACAGTGACATTACATCAAAGAAAGAAAAGTTGCTCCTGTACACACAAGTCTGTGAAATCTTCCAGGAATGGAGGCACTGCTTTCCAGAGAACTGATTAGTCAGTAGGTGGTTATTATGTTACGTTCCAGGGGTCTGCAGCAGAAGTTACTACAGTGATGTGTCCTGCTAAGAGGCAAATCACCTTCACAGTCCGACTTTACTAAGGCCCTACAGGGCCATTACGTTCAAGAGAAGGCAGACATATCTACAAAGCTGTTCTGCTCACACCAAAGAGCACCACAGGCCACAGGACAAACTGACCTGCCCCTTTATGCTAAGGCAAAATTTGAATGTTATTACAGATTGTGGACATGATGAATGAGTGTTTATTGCACCTCGGTCACACAGGTCTAGAGACCGGCTGGTGACCATCTGGCAACCAGCGGTCACAAGGGGAAAAGTGGCATGGCACTCACTAGCGTGAAATTGGTTACAATGACGTATACGGTAATCCTTGTGATTGCTTTGGTCAGTAGTTGGTTGACAGTAGTTTGAAAGAGACATTGTCATGTCTGCAAGCACTTGCAAACTGCTTGCCAAGTACAGCTTTAATGAGTGTTTGCATACAAGTCAGTGTCTTCCATGCAAACATGGGCAACTGTCACAATATGCTAGCGACCAAAGCAAGCACAAGGAGGATTTTGCTGCAGCTTCTTTGTTTGCAACGGATTTCACCCAGCAACTTTTAGCAACCACTCACCAATCAGTTGGGGAATGAATTATCTAGCAAGTGAGGTTGCCAAGGTTTTGCGGACCGGTCTCTAGGCCTGTGTGACTGAAGCCTTACTGATCACTTTTACCTTAATAGTCTGATTAGATTATCACACACTGGCTTCAGTTCCCTTACGGAAGTACACCATGTGTATGGTAGAATTTTACTATGCAAATCAGTGACACCTGCTGGGATACCAGAGACCGGCCGGGCTGTCTTGTACAATCGCTGAGGAAGAGAGTTTAGTGTAATTACAAATGCATCACCAGGCATGCGACAAGACTACAAGAAACCTAATTAGTCATGGATTGTAATTTAAATAACCTGTCTTACTTTAAGTTTTGATTTTATTGTGGTGTTTTTGTATAGGGTCATTTCAGCTCTATTTTCTTTGTGTCTCAGGTCATTAACACAGGGGTGAAGGTGTGGTCTCGCAACAGTGAAGGAGAGGAGTTTGGCTGTGCCTTTAGACTGGCTCAGGAGGTAAGAAACACACACACACACACGCATACACACACACACACTGGGGAGTTTTCAGGCAGTCACGCACTTCATCCTCACATTACATCATCTTCAGTGGAATATAAATCTGTGTAATTCCATTTGTTCTTTGTTGAGCGCTGTCTTATTAACTGTAAGAGCTGCATGATTGGGAAACTCTTCACTGCACCTCTATAATCCTCCTTTTTTTTTTTTTTTGGTATGCAAATGAACCTTATGATGTAAAATGATTCATAGCAATAATTATAGTTCTAGTATTTCATCAACCTAAATATTCTTTGAGGTTTTATTATTTAATTTAATGTTCAAACATGCAAGAAATTCTTCCTGCCATCTTTATTGTGGCCAACACAGAGCTGCAGCTGAATAGCAAGTGAGCCAGACGGAAGAATTCACACTCAAACAAGCTGATAATTAATTCATTTTATATGCTCCGTGTGACTGGAAAGGGTTTCTTTGTGCCGATTGTCAGTCACACGTACTTTCTGTCCTACCAGGGTATTTACACTCTCCAGCCATATATACGCTCCAGGATCATTACAGTGAGTGTGGAGGACATCAAAGTGCTCCTGACCCAGGAGAACCCCTACCTCAGCAAGCTGGAGGATGAAGCACACGCACAGGCCCAGAAAATTGGTACAGTCAAATATAGACATGCTTTTCAACTGTGTGTCTGCTTCTAGGAAAGTAAATCCAGGATGAACACCGGTCCTTAAAATGTCTTAAATGCACATTCGTGGCATCAACAAATTAAATCATCTTCAGTTCAGTTTGGGTGGTCGGATCACTGTGAGAATGCAGCTATTTTTAATTCTCAACACATTTAATTTATTCAGTGCAACTGAATCTTTAGGGTCGTCCTATTTTTACAGCAGGCAGACTCCAATCCCTGCTCCACTGCAGAAGGCTGCATCAGCAGGAAAACAATGAATCATTGATTGATTTTTACCAGATTGTAATTAGTGATCACCAAAAATGAAGGTAAAAGAGTGCTAGTTATAACATTTGCTTAATGTTTACAGTTGCTCTAACTTTTTCAGGCTGTTTTCAGTTAATGGTAACAGGTGCATAATAAGAACTGATGGTTCAGTGGCAGTAAGTGACAACAAATGAAAGTGGAAATTTAACCTATAATTTGCTACAAAAAACTGCTGCCCTTGAGCCAAATACTAACCCCAAAACCAGTGTTACCATGTGTAACTAACTGTTCATGGCAGGCAGCTTGTTTCCCTGCAACGCTGGTTTGTAACATCAAGACAAGTTTATAACTTTCTACTTCCTATAATGTTGTTGTTCTCTTCACAGGAATGGGGAGCATTGTGCTGAAGTACATCCCAAACCCAAGGTAAGGGTTTTTTTTTTTTTTTTTTTACTGTTTGTGTGGATGTTTTTGAAGTGAAGGCCTCTTTGTCATTGTCGTTGAAATGTGACACCCACTGTCATCCGTTATTTTCCAGTAACCCGGCGGAACCTCAGTGTTCCATTCAGCTGTGTGGCTGGAGGGGAAAGACGTCCATCCGAGCCTTTGTCCCCCGCAACGAGAGGTTCCATTACCTCCGAATGTTGGGTGTAGAGGTCTTCAGAGACAAACAGGGCCTAGGGCAGAAACGGAGTGATGGAGAAAAGGAAGGTAAGGCAGAAGTTGAGGATGCAGTGGAGAAGGGCGAGGAAGAGGCAAGGGAAGCAGAAGAAAGAGATGGAGCTGGATTTGGAGAACGGCAATGAAAATGGATCATCAGAACCAAAGACCGAATGTGGCAACAAAGAGACCAATAGCTGAGAATGTGGAGGTGATTGTTAGAGCAGAAAGAGGGCCGACTGATGTATGGGAGCTTTAAGAGCTGCTGACCAGGTCCACAACCACACAGCGTGGTACAGGAGGGTTATGTACCTCTATGGCTTTCTCTGTTCACCACACTGCCAGGGCAGAAGGATTCCCTCCCAGAGATGGACTCCCATGGGATCTTTCATTTATTGGAGCCCCTCCAGGAGTCTGCATTTTAGTTCTATAGCTTAGTTTCTAGTTTCTTTTTATGTTTTAACAAAAGTATTCCACTCAGAAAGTGGAATACATACATCACAGTTTTCAGTTGCTCACATTTCAGGAGATTTATATTAATTGCTGTTTTATTTTTTACACCTGTAATTAAGCAGAAGTACAGAGCTGATTAAAAATGAATGCTTAAAAGGTTCACTGTGTCAACAGTCAAGTGATTTCACTTTAAGATCAATTCTGGTCCTGTTGAGCTGTAAAAGGCATGCTTGACAAAGGGTTGATTAGAATCAAGTAGATGCTGAGTGTTATATAAGCCGCAGCAGTGGTAGTTGCCGCATTCATAGCAATGTTTTATTTGATATTAAATAACTATATTTTTTACATTTTTAAAAACATTAAAAAATGAAGATACTAAATTGAATCTTCCCATTAAAACTCTTGCAGGTAAGTTACTTTTGGTGACCCGCTGAAGGTTGCTACCTGTCAAAGACAATTAAAAAAAAAAAAACCCTATGCAGAAGTGTTTGGTTTTGTAAAAAGTTTTCAGTTTAATCATTAGTTATTCATCTCTGGCTCTTTTCTGCAGTGTGTATTTTGTCCCATCTCCCTCCCCTCATCCCCAACTAGTTGTTGCAGATAACTGCCCCTCCCTGAGCCTGGTTCTGCCAGAGGTTGATTCCTGTTAAAAGGGAGTTTTTCCTTCCTACTGTCACCAAGTGCTTGCTCATAAGGGGGTCATTTTGACTATTCATTCCCAGCACATTACTAGTCCTTGGCAATGTAGATATCCACCCCCCCACCCCATTGGATCTGTGTTTTAAAATGTGCCTTTATTTAATTTTCAGCAGTGTATTTTGGAGTTTAGTGTTTAAGTACAGAAGTTGTACAGAAGGTTGTCACAAGATGAAAGGTTGGGTCATTAAACCATTAGCCTGTCTCCTAACTGCCAGTGTAGTATTTTTCATTCTGGTCCAAAATGATAAAGCATTTATAGCACTACCAAAAATCCTCCCATTAATGTGTTTGAGAAACATATTTTAAGGCAGAAGCATCAGAACCCCAAGTCTGAATAACAGAAAATTGCATTTCTTACAGTGAAGGTCAAACACAAAATCAAACTCTGCATTTTTGTCAGCAGTTGCCGCGGCAGCTTCATTTCACTTGGATTGTTGGACATTTCCTCCTCATGTTTATTACCCAGTCCAGCTGCCATGACAACAACTGTCATGACAACCAGCCCCCTCACCTCTGTCTGGTGGAACAGAGGAACCACAGAGAGCATCCTGCACTCCTCTGCTTCTCTTGTGTTCCTCTCCACACTCCTATCTTCTTAATACTTTGTTTCCTTCTTTTCATTGTAATCTGTGACCTCTAAAGTGCAGGCCACTGGGTATTAACTTTTAGGAAAGCGGCTTTTATGTCAGTTCCTTCAGCTGTGGGTATGCAGTAATAACACTGCTTGCAGAGGTAAAAGGTGACAAGTCTGGGATAAATGAGTTGGGTGAGTTACATATTAAGAACTAAACATTTACTTTTTGTAAATGAACTACACTGTTAGATGAATCAACAGCCAACAGGCTGAAGAAAATGAAACTAATGTGGATATGACAGATACTGAATTTTCTGGGGTGGCCACATGCGATTGGCTGAAAAAGCAAAACAGTCCCCACAGGCCTCCTATTTTAAAGTACCTAACTTTACGGGTAAATGGGCACACTGCGGCACATGGTCAGCAACAGTACTCGCTGACCATGGCGTAAGCAATGCTTTCATGTTGTTCTGACCCTACCATTCCAAATACTGCAACAGAAGGCAAGACTCATCAGACCAGGCATCGTTTTCCAGTCTTCTGTTCAGTTTTGGTGGGGCCGTTCAAATTGTGGCTTCAGTTTCCTGTTCTGGGCTGATGGGAGTGGCACCTGGTGTGGTCTCCTGCTACTGGAGCCCATCTGTTTCAAGGTTCAATATGTGCATTCTTCTGCATACCTTGGTTGTAACTTGTTGGACTTACTGTTGCCTTCCTATCATCTTGAAGCTCTCTGACCTCTGACATAAACAAGACATTTTTACCCAGAGAACAGCTGCTCACTGGATCTTTACTCTTTTTCACATCATTCTCTGTAAACCCCAGAGATGGTCGTTTTGACCATGTCTACATATCTAAATGCGCTTAGTTGCTGCCATGTGATGGGCTGGTTAGATACTTGCATTAAACATTAACATTAAAGTTATGGGTGTGGCCATTTTGATTGGCAATTCTGACAATCAGTTGCTTCCATTTGCTGTCTGTAGGTCTCACCTCTGTTAATTTGAGTCTCCTACTGCAATTATCTGACAAATAATTTAGCTCACTATGAGGTTAACTGTGCAGTCAACCTGTCCTGCCCAGGAAGTCTGTGCTCCCATACTAATTGGCAGATATGTGTCTGTGTAGTGCATTTACACAGTTTATGGGAACTGGCTAGCATTAGCTGATAATAAAGCACTGCCAAATATGGTCAGTTCTGGTTCAAAAGAGCCAGAATGGCAGCAACCCAGGTTTCAAAATGCAGAGTCCAGAAATCAATGGGTGATGTGTTGGCTACACATCCATCTTTTGTATACAGTCTGTGTGTTATACATTGATTGTTTTACGTTGCGCACACACACACACACACACAGAGATCTACAGTGTTAAGCATATGTGTGGTCAAAGTACTCATTTTCATTTTACTTTGTAATGCTGTAATTCAGTAAATGTATGTATTCATTAATATGCTGCATTGTTCTATTTTAAATTTAATTTTTAATATTGAAAAAGCATTTGTAGTACAGTGTCTTTAAGAGAGAGACGTAGTAATTTTAAAGTGTTGATAATGTACAACAACGGTGACCCATTAACAGTAATGCACAAAGGTTAACGCAGGTGGAGCACCTTAAAGAGACTTGAATGCTTTTGGTGAACCACAAATGCAAATGATTAAATTATATGAGGTGAAATACAGGTCATATCTGCACAATTTAAAGAAATGTTTAACACACCAAGTGGGTGGCTTGTTTGACAGCAGCTAAAAAAAGCAGGATTGGGGAAAAATTAGGGGGAGGGGAGAAAAAGTCCCCCCGGCACACCTTTTTAAAAAAAAAATTTTTTTTTTATGCATGGCACATGGAAATGGAAAGAGTTGAAAATGATAAAAGTCTTGGGAGGATGATGAGAGATGAGTGTGTGGAGGTTTAGAGGAAAAGTGGCAACGAATGAATTGACTTGAAGCGATAGCGAAAGGTTTGGAGATGAGGCAAAGGTTGTTACTGAGTCACAGTCCTGTGTGTGTGAGTTAAACCAGCATGAGAATGTGTGTGTGTGTACTTCCGCTAAGCCTGTCTTTGTGTCGTTAAGTTTTTGGCAGCTTGAGTGATGCCTTTTGCCTTTTAGCTTTGACGTTTATTACCGCCCTGCTAATAACTTCAGCTGTGCTCAGGGACACACACATTAGCTTTATATCTCCTTTCTCCTTCGTTTCCTACCATACCTCCCCGACTTTTACTTTGTGGTTGCATTTCCATCCAGTCCTTGTCTCTAACCTTATTCATACCACTAACCATATTTTTCCATTTTGATTATCTTCCCCCCAGAAGAGCTTTCTGAAAGCACTCCCGGCCTCCCAAAGCTCAGACTCTAAAATGTTCTCAAACTGTCAACTCAGTTTAAGCTGCTGCTTTTAGTTCTGCCTGAAAACACCATTTTTATTGCAGCACTGTTGTTCTTCTGTGCTTTTTTTTTTTTTTTGGTATGATTCACTGAGATTTTATAGCAGTACAATGACTTTACTGTAACCCAGCGCTCCAGTTCTGTGGTTATTTTCTGCCAGTCTCTCCTTTTTGTCTCATATTTCTATATAGGAGGGTCGCTGTTACCGGGTTTGAAGAAAATCTGTCTGCCTGCTGTTTATCATCCTTTGTAGTGTAGCGTGACAGCTGTTTTTTTATTTTCGAGGAGCTTTTTAGTTTAGAATAGTCTTTATCTGTAGCCCATTTTACCCTTCAAATCTGCATTGTGGTTCAGATTTAAAAAAGGTTTAGTAAAATTTCAGGCTTGACTTAATGATCTTATTAATATTTTAACTATACAAAAAATGGTTTAAGTAGTAGAAAATCAGCACCAGAAACAAGTTAGAGAATTAGCTGATGCAGAAAGTCAAATGTGTAGCAGCTACAGCAGATATTTTTGCATTTCAGTTTTTATTGAAGGTAAGAAGACGCTTGATTATCAGACTTCGGCTTTTCAGGGAGTGGCCAGTAACACGTCCTGAAATTACCATGCATATATATATATGCATTGCTATAGAGCCTGTCTCCTGGAAGCATGGACACATTGGGCCACTTTACACGCTCCTTTCCAATAATCTGATGGCCTCTGAACATGCCAGTTTTATATGTAAATGTGCAACCTAGTCACCTTTAAGACTTTTAACAAGTCTGAAGGCATGCTGCCACATTAACTGCACTCACATGTGTTCCCAGGGTTCCCTCCTGCATCTGAACTGCTCAGTGCACCAAAAGATTAAAAAAAACAACAAAAAAACCCTGAAAAACGTTGTATATATATCGTGTGTGTGTATATATAAAGCATTGCATTTGCATATCAGCACCAGCACCGATGCACAAACATTGCTGAGAAGGCAAAAAACCTAGTGTGGGTGCTTTTGGTTGCTGGACGTGCACAGAATCACTGCACATCCATTGCGGAAATTATTATTTGATCCCCTGATGAATTTTATGTAATGTGTTTTTTCTGGATTTTTGGTTGATATTCGCGCTTCATTAAAATGAAACTGCCATTAAAAATTAGAGACTGTTCATTTCTTTGGAAGTGTGCATGCTTACAAATCCAGCACCAGCATGGAGATCAAATATTTATTTCCCCCACTGTAGAGTACTGGTCTGAAAAGTGAAATGAAGTGTTCAGTGGCCATTAGAAGTCTGAAAAGTCAAGTGCCTTAAATGCGCATTATTTTTATTGGCCACCAGGGGGCAACCCCTGTGGCTGCAGAAAGACTAACGATCCTTTGGGAAGTCTATGGGAACTCTCTCTTTCCTGATGAGTTAATGGGCTCAGTCAGCTCATTTCAGATCATACTGAATAAAATATTAAGTCCATTTTGAAAAATGTAGTCATTTCGTCAGAAAGAAGGGTTATCCAGGGTGCGCTCACTTGTACTCGAAACTTGTGATTGGGTCAATAGGCATGTAGGCAGATCTCACTCATCACATCTGGTTTTAAAATAACCCTCATCTCAAGGCTTCAAAAACAGGACACCCCTCCTTTTTTTTGCTTTCCATAAACTCGAAACTACAGCCCTGCTAATTTACTGTCGGGCTGATATTAGCAGTCCATATTAACTATTTGCGGATTGATTGGTATCAGCATTTATGATGGCTGATAGATGAAAAAAATTGAAATGGCCTTTAACCATGTTATTACTGTTGACATTACATAGTTTTTCCAGTTGACTTGAGCAGGCGGGCAGAGCCTAAACAAGTAAATGAATAACTACACGTAACAAATATGAAGGAAATGTGTTTATTTTTTGTGTGTCTGAGAGAAAAATTGTTACTGCCTGATATATGAAAATATGGTATTTTAAATCCACCAAATATCATAAAAATCCTATATCCTCTGGACTTTACTTCAAACCTCTGAGAGGCTCTGGCCCATGGACTTTCTAACCAGGGTCAAGGGTCATTTTATTTTGAAGGATGCTGTAACAGGTTATTGCATCATCTGACAGTTACACAAGCCCTTGCTTACCACCTTGTACTATTTAAAGACATTAATGATTTAATACATGGCCGCTCCTCTTCTAACATGTAATGAGAGCTTACATCAACATGAATGGATTTGCAGGAGTAAATGTAGGATACCACTGGCAATCTAATCCAGACATGAAGTACACTCTGTGTCCCTCCCTCCTTCACCTTTCTTTTCTTTCTTCCTTTCCTCGTCGTCCTCCATCTCCATCATGACCCCCCCCCCATGATGCTCTTGCACGCTTCATGCCCTCTAGTGCTCAGCCTTGTGGACATGCATATATGTTTGGGATTATATAATCAAGCTGTTATGCAACACCAAAAGGGACTGAGGGAGGCAGATTCACACACAGCCACAACCACACACACACTTAGAGGGAGAGAGAATGACAGAGAGGAGGAGGAGGAGAAGGGGGAGGTGGAGGAGGGCTGGTGTATTGAGGGAATATAGTTTCATGTTTGGATTAACCAAATCCCACTCAGCTCACACACACACACATACACATACACACACCACTGCTCGCCCTTTTAAAATCCACTGTTAAATCTCTGGTTATGGCTGTTGGCTCTTCTCGATAGTGCTATTGTGCAAAGCCAGAGTGTGTCCGTGTCCATGTGTGCACGTGCACACTCAAAATACAACAATTTTACAGCAGCACTCTTCCCACTCCACACATGCACACGAGGCAGAGCTCGTCCTGTGCTATTTTCTTTCCATCTCTGATGCACACAGAGCATGACACTGCAGCTTTCACGGGTTTTAATCCTTTTTTTCCTCCCCTCCTCTCATCCTATGTTTCTGCCTCATGTGTGCATGCATGCATGTGCATATATGAACATATCTGATAAGGTAAGATTAGTACTGCATGTACACCACGCCCCATGGTTTAAACCAGAAATTGCCTGATATGTTATATAATCCACTTGCACAGTTTAGCAGGCACACTTTAGTCCTGTAACCAGCAGCTAAACTGAGCCCACACACAATGACCTGTTTTTCATACTATTCAATGCTTCTAAAAATAGCAATGAAAACATCAAATTTATAGTAATTTATAGTAATCATTGTTATTTTAGTAATAATTGATAAATTGATAAAATTTACTAATCATTGATAATGATTATGCTTATTTATGTCATGAGTTTGTGTATTAACAATATTTTTACGAGTTATATGTTGTTTTATTTATTATCATGTAACCTTTAATTGATAAGAGACAATAAAAATTCCATTGGCATCTGCACATTTAACATTTTCTATGCTGTTATGTATTTGCTTTTAGTAACATTTAGTAACATTGGTAATCCCCCAATCTGCCTCACAATGAGGAGTAGGCGAGGAAAGCATTTCCTTTAGCAAAACGAGCAATAAAACATTCTGGAAACACTTCACTACACAGAAAACTATATCACTAGCATAAATGATCGAAAGCAAAAGCATTTATTCAGCACCTGTTTTGACATTTCCTGTCAGTCATCAAAATTTTCCTTGCTAACGTGTTAAAGGGCCCTCCAGCTTCTCTATAGCACACACTCGCCAAGGTGGTTAGTAAGACCCTCAGCCATTATAATGATAAATCCCACAAGCTTGTTTATTTGCTAATTCTAACTCTTAAGGACAATAACTGATCTCAGAGCAGTGATAGCAGAGCCAGCAGCTTGCTTTACACACTGATCAGCATCCCGTCAAATACCGGAGCTTTATCCGCAATGCGCATGTGCAAACAACCAGAAAAAGCTGCTTTCCTGTCAGCTCGACAAGCTCTAGCCATTGTTAATGGGGGATGGACACGCCCGTGAAATGGAGACATGCTACAGTTTCCAATGGGATCCAAGGCAAGCATTCTTCCAGCAATAGTAACCAACTGCTGCCACAAGGTGGTAGTGGGTAAAGGATGGATGCACACAGGAGAGAAGATTTATGGCAGAGCTCTAATTGAGGTAAAAGAAGAGAGTTCGCTTTCACTTTGGTACATTTTAGTTGACATCTGTTGTTAGATTTGACTAGGCAAGCACTACCCGCCTTGCTTGTCCCGATGGAACACTGCCCCTTTGCTTGTCTCTGTAATTTATGGTGGTTGCTAACCAAGCTAGCTAGTGTGAGTTGGTAACTTAGCCCTCCATCCTTTTGTCCAAATATTGTAACTTCTGGCTTTAAAAATATAGAGGCAGTTAAAATGCTCATGTTGAAGCTTCAAAATAGGGAATCCAAAATAATAGGTTATGTCTGTGGTGACTGCGAGGCCTCACCTCTGCTAATTGAAGCCACTGAATCATGCCACTCTGTTTTTGCACCTTTTGGATCATTTTAACTAAATTAGAGTATCTGACAAATAATTGCTTGCTGTATAGACTATTTGTGCTTCAGTTTTTCTTGAGTGAAATTTTAGTGTCTTATTACTCTCTTATTGTAACACTGAGTAGCCAATAAGTGTCTTTGTGTTGCAGCCATAGAAATTTTAAATGCAGCTTGCCAACCAACCAAGTTAGCATTAGCTGATAACCTCACACTCTATTTTTTCATTCAAATACGTTTCATATTGGTCAACTCTCCAAACAGAACAGGGTCATTTCTTATCAACTGTATTTTCTCACTACCTGTCAGGTTGACTGATCTTGTACATGGTGCAAAGATTTATCCTTCTCAGCAGCACAGAGAGAAAGATGGGGTAGTATGTCAGGATGACAGTTTGGGGTTAGTTTTACCTGCTCGCGCCCCCTCAAGTGTGCTGTCTTCATCTTTTGCACCCCTCTTTCGATCCGTCTCTGCCCCTCAAGCCGTCATCCCGTCTCTGCTGATAAATCACCAAAGGAGAACTACTCATAAGTTCAGTTAGAGCAGGGGTGGCTAATTAATTCTCCCAAGGGGCTACAAGAGAAACTGGGACTATCGTGAAGGGGTGCACCAGTAAGTTGAACTCAATTCTGCTCACAATTAATTTTATCTCTTTATAAGCTTATTGGTGCAGCCCTGCACAACAGACCCAGTTTCTCATATGGCCCCTTGGGAAAATTAATTGCCCACTCCTGAGTTAGGGGGAATTAAAATGCAGGTGAGGGCCAGGTCACCTGGGCACCACATGGTTTTAATGCTGCATGCTCATGGGATCTACCAGAATTAAATTAGCAGCAATGCCTCCATTCAGATTAATCTTCCCTAACAGGTAAAGCTTAACATTTCTGCACTTAACTTTGCAAAAAGAGGCAAATGCAGTAGCATAAAATGGAGGTTTTTGCCATCAATAAATCCTTTAAGAATACACAAAATGCTCTATATACAGCTAACAGAGAGGACTGAGTGAGTTTCTGTTGATGTCAGTGGAGGCAGCTGTTTTGCAGTTGTGAGTCCTGATTCACACTATTATATTTATTAAAATTAAAGAGCCTCCATTATATTACAAATGATAACAGATCAACTTGTAGGTTTTAATTCAAAATCAGCACACCTTTCCTCATAGATTGCTTCCCTGTGATGAAGACCACTGTCGTTTTTCTTTCTTTTTTTTACAGGCTGCCATTCAATAAAACATTTTATGTCTTTTCTTTAAAAGCGCCTTGAAGCACTTCTTGCAGCTTCTAAGAGGCAATCTAAATCTGCCTATGTGAGTCACAGACTGAAGGATTTTCATTAAGTCTTCATTGAGGTTCCATGTCTGTTATATCAGAACTGATTAGAACCAATAGACCTGGAGCCATTTTCATCTTCCCAGATTCAAAGTGGGCCTACTTATAAACATCTGGACAGGTGAAAATCATAGACTGTATATATGAGATGGGTGTATGGGTACCTAACGGGTTCTAGGCTGCATTTTGAAGCCTTATTAAAAACTTTATAATGGATGAATTTAGTCATAAGTGTTGTTATGACTTAATTCATCCATTATAAAGTTGCTATGAAGGAGGGAAACTAGCTATAGAGACAAAAAGCATTTTTTGCACAAGGCTGTAAACGTATTTGTTTCACTGCTGACATTGGCCCCTTTAACATGGAAGTCAGTGATTGACTCACTTTTGAAGCCAGCCTCCAGTGGCTATCGGAGGAACTGAAGTTTTTTTGGCATCATCTCTGGAGATTGTTGCTGGAAACAGAACATTGATTATCGATTCCTAACTAGGTAAATGGTTTGCAAAGTTTATCTTAGCAGCAACTTTTGAGGAGTGAGTTACCGTTCTTCTTGATTAACCACCTGCTGCTGGAGAATGAGTAACTGCATTTCAATGCTGAAAGAGAATTTCTCAATGCTACCACAGGAACCAGTCTTGCAAACTGTGTCCTTAACCTTTTTTATTTTTTCAAACATATAGTGCTGTCGTTCCTGCTCAGCGTCAAACTAAAAAAGAAGAAGAAGAAAAAAAAAACTCTGTTCCAGTACAGTCAGCAGATGATGTAGGAGGAAGAGGATGACACAAGAAAGAACAGCATGTCCAAGAAGGGCTGAAATATAACGGTAATGGGATGATGGGATGAAAGTTAAGGGTTCTGGATAGTTTAGGGATAAATGAGAGAAGGTGAGATGGATGAGGTTGATGAGAATAGAGGACAGAGTGAGAGTTTGGGGTGGGGGTGAATAGTGGGTACAAGGCTTTATTTAGTGCATGCCTGCAGGTGTTGCCTAGTAACAGAGAGGAAACAGATCGAGGGAAGAGCTGGAGAGTGCACCTCTCTTTATCTTTTTCACTCTTTCTCTTTCTGCTCCTGGCCTTTGCCTCTTCCAAAATCCCAACACAGGCACGTCACACACACAAACAAAGACACACTCTCTCTCTCTCTCTCTCTGTTTTTCTCCCTTAGACACTGTCACGGCAAAAGCCCTATCTCTCATTAGCAGTCAGGATGGCTGCTGTCCTCCTGTCACGAAAGAAGACAAGGAAAGGAGGGCAAGGAGAGGCAGGAGGAGAGACGAAGGAGAAACAAACACGGAGGCGAGAAAATGCACTGTAAAAACAAAAAACACACACACACACATTCATCAAGGTTGTTGCCATAGCATTTGTTGCTCCATTCCTCATTTTGCTATGTGCATGCTTCAGATGGGTATTCTTCAGTTCAGACACTAATGTCTATCCAGCACCGTGTGTTTTAATGAATCTGGTTTATATTCTGTGTTGTACTTGAGACCTCATAAAAAGAAGTAAGGAAAGCAGCTCGGTATACGGATCAATGTGCTGTTGGATCTTTCATCCAATCGTGGCTCTTTGAATTATTGACCAGGGTTTGACTGATCTACCTACCTGCAGCTTTGTAAAAGAAAACACAGAAGCTGCTCACACATAATGTGCTTGAATGTGAGAAAAAGGGCACACACAGAAATCTGGTCACATATTTGAAAGAAGGTTCCTCACGCTCACGCTCAGAAACACACAAATTGCAGCAGTGATGTGCTTAGTGATCCAAGGATGTGTCTAATGACTGGACTACTAATGAGAATATATTTTTTTCTTTTTAAATATTGCTTTCGTCTTTCAGATCCGAGCGTAAGCAAGAAGCTACGTCCTCTACGACTGTCTGCCTGCTGTCTGCCGCTCATGTTCATGCATGCATGTCTTGGTGGCAGAGGAAGGGTGTGCTTTGCATTTTAACGTCCCACCACTCACTACAGGCATGTGCAAAAGGGTGCTTCCTATTTTTTTTCAGTGTGCTATCAGTGTCTCCATCTTTCTGATTGTCCTCCGGGAGACAGAGGGATCATCTTGTGTTAAATCCCAAAAGCACTGAAATGCAGGTCCTTTAGATGCAAACTTTATAGGCTTTAAAGCTCACATAGCGCATCCCACCTTAAACGACATCACTGAGAATCAATGTAGCCACCGCCAGCGGAAAGCAGTCAGAATTGATCGAATTAACCGAGGGCGACCTTGATGCAAATGCGCGCACGCGTGCACAGTCAAATGAATCCACACCAAAAAAAGCTGTCTGGCTCCACAGAAAGCGGGCTTCTTGTGAATACACTGAAAGAGGCTAAAAATACATTTTTCCCACATGCACTGTGCCATATAAAATATTTATAGTGAGTCCTAGTCCGCTAAGTATGGCAGAGATGCTACACAGAAAGAAAGGGAGGAGCTGCCAAAGCTTGCTGTAGCTTCCATCCAGGCGCCAGGACTTACATAACAGCTAACTGCAGTTTGAAAGCGAGGAGTACAGGCTTTACCCTCTCTATCTCTATTTAACACACACACACACACACACACACACACACACACACACACACACACACACACACTCAGAGAGTGACAGAAAAAGAGAGACAGGAAGGCAGAGAAGACTAATTCTACTGTGTGTTTCTACATGGATCTATTTTTATCAGCTCTCTTTTTATACACTACTATGCATGTCCTGAATTTGCCAAGCTTACAGTATGTGGGTGTAATTCGTCATCCAAGGCTAAATATAACAAGAGGAAGAGAAACGTGTACGTGAGGCATCCAAATTTATAACTTGGACTCCTTTATTACTACATTATTTACATTTCCACATGTAGATAACATCAAATCTAGGTACCGGCTTGTAGCTCTGTACTGCAGGATAGGCAGCTGTTGTACTGTAACACATTTCCCTGTTAAATTGCAGTAAAGTACTGGCAGCTCAATTCGCTGTCATGAAAAGATTTTTTTTTTTCACTCCATATCTAATGCAATCTAAATCAACACTTTCTGACTGTATTCTCTACTATAACATTCTGTAAAAAAAACAAACACTGTAAATAATATAGAAAATATACTGTATAGCTGAATAGCTTATTAATCTGCGTAATCTCACCAGTTTTATTTGAATTCAGTTTTTCAAGTCTATAAAAAGATAGTAGCATTTGTCACAATCTCCCTACTGCTTGCACTGTACAGCTACAATCATGTGACTCAAAGTTCTCATGGGACTTTTAATGCAGTCCTATTCAAAAGATAAGTACAACCTTTGTTTTAATAGCTTGTAGAACCACCTTTAGCAGCAATAACTTAATTATTTTCTGTTTGCAGGCATTCATTTATGCACAGCTCTCCTAAGGTCCTGTTTCACCAGTCTTTCACTTTGTTGTGGAGGAATTTTGGCCTACTCTTCTTTACAACTTGGCTTTAAATCATTGAGGTTACAGGCAGAGTATTATGCACAGCTCTCTTAAGGGCCCACCACAGCATTTCAATCAGGTTGAGGTCGGGACTTTGACTCGACCATTGCAGCGCCTCGATTCTTTTCTTTTTCAGCCATCCTGCTGTAGATTTGCAGTCGTGCTTGGCCATTGTCCTGTTGTATGACCCAGTTTGTGCCAAGCTTTAGCTGTCAGACAGATGGCCTCACATTTGAGTTCGTGGTTGACTCAGTGATTGCAAGCCCAAATATCACCCCTCCACCACTGTGCTTGACAGTTGGTATGAGGTGTATTTGCTGATATGCTGTGTTTGGTTTTCTCCAAACATAGTGCTGTGCATTACAGCCAAACATCTAGACTTTGGTCTCATCTGTCCAAAAGACTTTGGTTTGTTCAGATATAACTTTTCAAATCTAAGCTGTGCTGCCATATATATATATTTTTTTTTAGAGAGAACAATATTTCTTCAGGCATACATAAGACTAAACAAGCCATACTTGTTCAGTCTTTGTCTAATTGTACTGTCATGAACTTTAACATTTAACATGCTAACTGTGGCCTGTAGAGTCTGAGATGGAGCTCTTGGGTTTATTTGCAGTTTCCCTGAGCATTGCACGGTCTGACCTTGGAGTGAATTTGCTGATACATTCACTCCTGGGAAAATTGTGGGATTGTGTTCACACACTCCTGAATGCTCCAGAACAGCAAACTGCCAAAACCTCTGCTTTATAGAGGTGCTCACACATGCTGATGATCTGTTAATCAAGTGCATTTGATTAGCAAAACCTGGCTGCTACTTTTCCTCTTAATTCCTATGGAAGCAATAAGGGTGTATTTAATTTTCACAGGATTGCACACAGTCCTGTGAAAACTTTCTTTTGCACGTGACTGTATGTAGATTGTATGTTTTCTCCTCTTACTGAGCACTCAAAGCACTTTTGAGACTACAAGTACCACTCACCTGTTCACACTTGCATAACTACAATGCTTCATTTTCAATCAATTTACAAACTTCATTTAAAATAAGAGACCGTTATATGCAGTTATAGAGGTGTAGAGTAGAAAACCCCGTTTTTCTCTGTAAAAAATTGACTTAATTATTTCAGCACAACATATAAACATGCACAACAGAAACAAATCAAGACTTTCTGCCTGAAAGGGGCAAAAATAGCTCAATCAATGACAAATTCTAAAAGCGTCTTTCAGATGTCACTTCAGAACAATCCAATCTCTGCTAATGTCCTTTTTATAGCGTTCTATAATTATGTAAAACAATTGACACTGACATGGGCCGGCTCCTGTGCTCGTCAGTGTCAGTCTGTGTAGCTGGTGGAGTCTCATTCTGGATAGCATTTATGTCATGACTAAGTGTGTATGTTGTTGTTTTTAATTAAATTAATTTAAGTTGTGTTGTAAATGTATTGAGTGCAATTTTACATGCACATGTAAAAACTGCTTTTCCACTTTTTCACTGCAGTAACACAGGCAGTCAACCAATCATATTTGCATTCACACCTCATGGCCAAATCTATTGGGCCACACCTCTTAATCTTTGAATTCAGGTGTTTTCAGTCCCATTGCCACAGGTGTCTAAGATCGAGCATCTAGCTAGAGCTCACGGAATTTAAGTGCGGTACTGTAATACCATACTTAACAAGCCAGTTTCTGAAATTTCTTCCCTTCTAGATATTCCACAATCAGTTGTAAGTGGTATTACTGCAAAGTGGAAGCATCTGGGAACCACATCAACTTAGCCATGAGGTGTCAGATCATGTAAAGCTTCAGAGCGGGGTCGCCAGGTGCTGAGCTGCACAGTGCCTAAAAGTCACCAACGCTCTGCTGACTCAGTAAATGCAGAGCTCCAGTCCTCCTCTGGCATTAACATCAGCACAAAAGCTGTGCACTGGGAGCTTCGTGGTGTGGGCTTCCACGGCTGAGCAGCTGCTGTAGGTGTAATGCGTAGGTGATCCAGTACTTGTGTCGATATAGTGCAACATGCATGTCTGTGGACTGTGTGAGGAAGCTAGAGAGAACCCATGCAGGCGCTAACACCTCTTTTCCAAGACTTTGTTCATTTTCCATCACAATTGAGTGCCGCCTCAGCAAGGTGCATGACACAAACACAGGCTCTCCATCTAGCTCCCTCTGGATCCTGCCGTCAGCCACCAAGCATAAAAACGACTGTGTTGGTTACTGTGTAGTTATTTCACTTGTTGCTGGGTTTGAAAAACGGCAAGATTCTTGTGAAGGAGTCGCTGATTAGAACCCAGAACCTTCTTTCTGCGAGGCAACAGTGCTGAACATGACAAAATGGAAGAAAAAGTAAGAAATCTGATGGTGCACAAAGAAAAGCATTCTCATATTCTAAAATATATATGTATATTAAAAAAAAATCTCTGCCCATTGCGCCATGTACAGAAGAATAGTAATTTAAGGAAAAAAAAAAAGACTTTAGGTCAGTTTCAGCTCCATATTTTTAATCTTGGACTTTAGGGCTCCCCAATTCGTCCTCAGACTTTTTTTTAGCTCTCTTTAAGCCAACTCTTTTCTGATTGGCTGCCCCTCGCAAAGAATAAGCAGGGACAGCAAGTGAGCGGGGCTGCTGTGTCCTACGACCACCATACTAGGAGTATCCCGTTTCTTTGACATCACAAAGAAGCCAGAACACAAAAACTATCTGAAACCGACCTTTTGGCTCGCAGGGGTTATTTGTACATATACTGATGTCATTATTTGAAACTCTATATGACAAAAAAAGAAAAAGAAAAGCAAAAGTGTACTATGTGTCGTTGACAAATGCAGCTATGCTAATAAGTGCAGACAGAGCCAAACTTACTCTGACTTATCTGAAAGATGGAACAAAATCTATTTTTGATGGCCTTAGTTATTCTCACACATACAAAATGCATGCATGATCTATGAGCAAATCCTCCCCCACACATATGTACTGTACCATCTCATCCATACATCTGCAAACCAACAGGGAAAACAAATCCATTATTTAACACCGCATTACCAAGTGAGACACCAGTGTGTTAGACATGGAAGCATCATGCATGCAGCCTGCAAAGAATAAAATCCAATCTCCTGCGTCTCTGCACTGTAAAGCTTCAGACTGCTGATTCTCACTGTATTTTATGTCATTTTAACTCCTGCTGTGGAGAACACTCCTTCTTCATGCTCCAAAATATGATTTTTCCAAGCAAGCATTACACCCCATGGGAAACATGATCAGCAGATAATATATAATGTCTGATCCATATATCATAGATGGATTTCCAGTGTTTCATGCTTTTAAAAAAATTGTGGATTGATTTATGTATGTTGAGGGAGGGGTGATCTATAATTCAAAACAGGCTTTTTGATAGCGTCTCCCCGGGGGTTTCTGCTACTCTCCTCTTTACTCTGACCACTTCAAGGCCTTCCCTGCCTCTCTGGATCCTCTTGACAATAATTCCATCACTACTTCAGCGGCAAGTGTTTTTGTGAGCACTGATAGAGTTTGATGTGTGCCTAATTTGTATTTGTATTTGTGTCCTCTCTCAGTATGGCTGATCCCTCATTCACATTCTGGGAAATCTACTGAGGACAGGGCAGAGGAAGTGGAAGAGGCACATATCATATTTCATCTAATGATGCTAATATAATTCAGATAGAGATGAGAAGCCAAACCCCTACACCACTGGCTGTGTGCCCTTGTATCACTGCTTAGCTAGATCGGATCAGCCTTAGCGACTGCTGTCATTATTGGGAGAGTTTGGTTGGACAGTGTTTTACTTCAGTTCTTGTTTATCAATCACAAGTCATTAGCTAATGACCAAAATTTACAAAATGGACTTAATGTTTTATTTGGTGTGACCAAAAATGACTGACTGAGTGCATAAAGTCATCAGGAAAGTATTCGCAGAGGTCAAGAACGAGGGCCACTTTTCCCATCAACTTCTGAAGGTCTTGAAGTCTTTTTGCAACCACAGCTATCGCCCCCTGGTGGACAGTAAAATAAATTAGGTTTAAGGCACTTCTGTGTTGGCTTCACTTTTCAGACCCACAGCCCAGGTCTGTTTTTCTTACCATCTCTGGCTCTGTCTTAAATCTGTGTGTCAGGTTATTTTATTACACTGTGAATTAAAGTGTGCCTTCAAACCCAGTTCTTAGCCTAACTCCGCCACTGCATAATTTTGAAAAAATACTATAAAAGGTTGCCAGAGGCAGAGCATTGGAGCAGGGAGAGGCTGAGGTGTGGGCTTAGCTTTGTGAGGCAGGAAATACTGAGTGACAGAGAATACCAATTAATCTCTCCCAGAGTTGCTTTTGAGGTGGAAAACTTTCTCCTCTAGAATCTCCTGAAGCTGGCTTTAGTGTGTTGCAG